>LOND01001294.1:75132-86356 GCA_014220965.1 Paragonimus kellicotti | reverse complement strand
CCAAGTTGTTTTGACGTGGTACACCTTGTGATTCTACGTTTGGTACGAGCAAAACGAGGCGTATTGGTGCCAGGTTGGTCTAGCCGGTGACCTGGTTTGTGAAATCCGTTGTGAACATCCTCCTTGACTTAATGTCTGCACACTTTACTTCCCCACCCGCCGATTCAAAAATGTGACTTCGTATAAGCTTATCTGTTTAGCCATTGTCAAGGATCCCCACTTTTCCTCTCAATAAACGTTCTTCCTAAGTTAATCAATTCGAGCTCATTGGTTACTTGGTTATCCTGACTACTGTTTATGGCGACTGTCTCTCAGCCTTCTAATTCGAGAATACTTGCAGGTTGCCATGCACCCCCATGTGTACTGATGTATTTTTCGCTTTTATGCACATGTTTTCGATCAGAACAATGTTTACGTATGGCATTTGTTTCCCGATTTGGCTTTAGAGTGATTAGTGAGGTCAGGTGCGTTATTCCTCTGGGCAGAGGCCTACCCTTCTGTCAGGTTGGAAAGTTCAAGTTCTTTTAGGTGCTCTTTTGTTTCGTGGTGGACAGCCTATTTTTCCGGCGTTTGCGACTGCTAGTCGAAGGATTTGTAATTTGATATGTCAAATGCCTTCGTCTGTCGCTTAGTGCTACGAGACTAAATATGATTATGAATGTTCGAGTCGACTATCGAGTTCATGTGTACTAAAAGCGAAATAGCGCGACCTAGTCGAATATGCTATTTGATATTCTCTGTACGATTTTTTTGCACTGGTACACACTTTTTATAAAGCTGTTATTCTGTGTTGCATCTCGGTTCATTTCTTCAAGACCGTGCGTTATCAACCGTTACAATGTTTCTCTGTTTATGTGCTCCAGGTGAACGTCTTTCGCTGATCTCAAAGGTGACGTCTGCAGATAACTTGATTCATAATCTTCAGCAAGAACTAAACGAAAAGCTGGACTGCTTAGCCAAATTACAGCAACATTTAGCTGAGTTGGAACGTTCAAATATCAACGTGAGTTTACCATGGGATCATGGAGAAATTTGATTTCACACCATATCACCCTGTCCGTTTTGCGTTTCAGGGGTTTTTCAGTTACGTCCACCAGATTTCGTTGGTATTTGCTCACGAGCGCATCAGTGGAATATGCTGGTTTACAGATCGAAGTTGAGGGATTTAGATTATTTCAGTTCGAGCACCACCTACGCTTGATCTCAGTGTTCGTTTTTGGATGAGCCTTTCTGTTGCCTGTAACCGACTCTTGTTCGTCAGTAACATTGTGCGCTGGTTATATAACCCTAAGTAAGACCAAACCCGTGAGAGTAAGGTTCAACTTTGCTGGACTCACATTAACCAAGTTTGGGAGGCGGTTTTGCCCAATGGCTGCTATCCGTAGTCCTATTTTCTCCATTTCATCACCCTCTTGGACTTGACTGACAGGTGCATGAATATGCATCTATGTTATGAAAAATGCGTTTGGGAGTTGAATTTTCTCTTTTTGGTTGGCATCGTGTATTGTTTTGTAGTGACTTACTCCTTCTTAATTTTGCTAACGTTTTCTGGACTGCTTTACGTGCTGTAGAGGACTATACTGAACATGTAAAGGTTTCTGTCCCATATCCAATCAAATGTTTCAAAACAATGTACTAGCTAATTTCGTCACCACTTTGACACAATTTCTTCTTCCGCACTACAGTTGACCACCGAACTCACCGAACTCCGATGTACAAACGAATCATTGTCAGCTCAGTTAGTTGAACTTACCACCGGTGACGCGGTTCGTCGCGTCGAAGAGCGTGAGGGTAAGCTTACCGAGGCTTTGGAACGACGCCATGCAGTTGCCGCCGAAGATTTGAAGGCGGACCTACAATTGGCGCATCGACGGTTAAGTGATAAGGTGATTTTTACTGTTTCTAGTTTGATGGGAAATTGCCAGTCTTTATGACCTGAGACTGTTGGTACTCATTTGACTTGTATTGATATCATGATAATCGTCTGTGGTGATGTTTCTTTTATCAAACGATAACGTACATGGTGAGTTCAACACATTTTTGTGCAGTAGTCATGCGATCTTCATCGGAACCGGTCAGCTTCAGAGGTTGTCGCTAATGGTAAACTTTGTCTGTTTTTATCCGTGAGGGTATCTCATCGAGACTTGTTCACTAATGCTTGTGTCACACATCAGTCACTGATACTCTTTTTGCACCATCTTCATTTTCAGCCCTTTGTTCCGAAGTTTCCAGTTTGCGACATAAAGTTTGTGAAATGGAGACTTCTCGAAAAATCACTGAAGATGTGAACAAAATACTCCAGGTCAGTCTTGAATAAGCGGCAACAATCCTTCACTGCTGGTCCTAGATATGTTATCTTGTCATGTTTGTTGTCCCACGGAAGTGCGCTTATAGCATTAGTCTGTTTCTGCTATTTATCACAGGAAGAACTGCATGATTTGCGTGAGCAGGTGTTTATGTATGAAAATATCCTCAAACTGGACGGTTTGTGCAACGAAGATCATGGGCTGAATGTTAGCGTGCTCAGTGAGGGTTCTCCAGAGCAGCCCATTCCCACGACACACAAACGACCGAAGTCGGTGGATCATGTGGTCACTTTTATGGACGAAGTTACTGTGTGTCAACCTTCAGGCAAAATTCGCCCCGCTTCTGCGCTGGGCAAGTCCAATTTTTCGGTGGGCGAATATCGCGGGACGGAGGAGTTCGGACACCTGTTTGCCGCTTCCGATCTTATTGAGCAGCCAACTATGAGGTTAGTCTGTTTGTTATTCAAACCATAAAGAACAGTATGTACTTGAATGTGTACTATCGATCACGAAAAGCCTATTCACCAATAAGGATTTACTAAATTGGTGGGAGATGTTTCCGATAGCTATCAGATGTTTATTACTGTTAAATACGGTAGACGACCTTCTTTGAGGATTACACGTAGTTAATCTACTCCAGCGGTCATCTGAACTACGGAACCCTTGATTGCAATTGACCTTGGACGCAGTTTATACTGTTGCGATCAGCTGAACGTTCTTCTTTAACATCCTCTTTATTCTTAATGGGTTTTATCCTGTGTTGATTTATGCGCTCCTTGTTGGCCGGACGGCATACAGCGCATTTGATTGGGTTAGTTGATGTACGCTTACATATGAAGATACGCTGACCAGTGCTCTGCTACAGTGAGTAGGTCTTTGCTTGAGAACTCGAATCTGAAGTTAGAATTAGGGTGCAATGCTCCCAAGCTCAACTACTCATTGAAATATACTGTTTATATGTCGGCCAACCGATCGTGTTACATAGAGCATATCTCAAAGGTTTGCGGCGTTTCATTTCCCCTCTGTTTTGTTTGCAACCTGTAGATGCACGTTAATTACAGACGAGGTCTAACGAACTCGTTTATCACGTTTGTTCTTTTTCGGGATTTTTGGAACCGAATATGCGAACGCTCAGATTTTAAGGAATCCGTTCAGTATAGCTGAATTACCTTTACGGTTTGACTGATACAGCAGCTTTGGTACATCAGTTCAGATTAAAACTGATGTTTGGGACCGTCAAACGTCGAGTGCATCCATATTAGACGTTCTCTTTCACAAGGCTTGTGTTGCTTGCTGACTGTGAGGGCAATACGTGCGCACAAGTCGTCGTCAGCCGAATAGGACGGCTTTATGCAGATATAATTGCCTAGTAGCTAATCAGGTGTTCTGTTTATCGAGAGCATCATCATCAGTAGTTAGTTCCAACACGTTCCGTGCGAGAGTAATCATGTGAACCAAAGTAGCGGGATCGTTTATACTTTTAGATTTTGCGCACCTAGCCAGCTATCCGACGTACTCGATGGCTAACAATTATGAATACAATATTCATATCGTACGACATGGACAAATACAAGCGCTATTGAGTGGTTCCTTATTGCCAGGTTTGTGACTGGCACTTGAAGGGTACGATCAACTGGAGCGGTTGATAAACCTGCTCATGCCACTTCCAGACCCAAGTAGAGCTTTCCGCATGAACGAATGCCGTCAACAAAACCCCAGTTTAGCTGGCCTATGTTGGTTCATAGAACAAGCCAGTTTTTCACAATCGGCTTTAATTCGCTTCATATGTTTGGACTGATATGTTCTAGAAGGTTTGTTGATAGGACGGCTGTACTCACCATATATATCATTATATTATATTTAAAATTGTATTACCAGTATATTATATTATCGTATTATCCTTCCGACTATCGTTCAAAGGTCGTATAATAGGTGTACTGTCCGCCTCAACTTTCAAGGTAGTGGGACTTATTTTCCTCGCCTAACCATTACTTGCCTGTTTATCAGTCCGTCTTATGATAACGGAATAGTGAAAGTTCCTAAGTGAGACTATTATTTGGTATCGCTCGAATTTTTTCAAGGTGTTACATCGCTTCAGTTTTACAGTGGGTACGGTGACGTACAGTGGGTTCTTCTGTTTGAATCATTGGTGAATCCGTGATAGAGGAAACATAATATTGACCTTACAGTTTTTTCTCCCATCAGCGCATTTCGTGCGACGTGTGATTTAGTTGTTCCACCTGTGTAAATCTCCATAACAAGCTACAGCTTCCTGTTTCAACTACAGGACGTTAACTTTGTGCACAATCTCATCCACAATATTTATATCAATATCTCTTCAAACTGGTTGATACTGAAGCAACAATCGTAGTGCACGTGAGTTTGGGAACGGGACCAAGGAACTGACTGACAAAGTGGGCAAAACGCGTGAGTTTGTTTCTGGTTATCTACTGCCTCCCAGCGTTGTCCGAAATTTTGGGCAGTGAAGAGTCGGTTAGCAGGTTTATGTTTACAACCGATGCGATGTACTTACATGACGTATATTGGGACGATCAGAAGTCTCTTATTCGTCCTGACTGTCAGCGGCTATATTCGGTCCTTCCTCAGACGTACAGCTGTGAGCGAACCCGTACCAAAACCTGGTTCCAGAAACCTGTCCGATTGTGAATCGGATCAGTTCCATTCAATCAGTCGTCGCGGGGCCTTGACGAGTACACCGGCACCCAGTGCCGTGTTGCGTCGTCTTCGGAGTGAACTGGTCCATTGTTTGTCTCGATACAAGATCAAACGGGAACAGGTGACAAAATTGCATGAATTGGTTTTTACCACACGTTGCCAACTGCATCAGTCTGTTGAAAATGCGGAACGGTGGGAGCGGACGTCTAACGAGCTCAAAGTTAGTGGTCAACTTTTTGGTTTTATCTGTACGTAATCTAATCAGTTGCTTAAAAGGTCCCCCAGTTTATCTTCTGTACGTGTTGTCTCCAGCTTGCTCCACAAGTTGAACTTTAGTTGTTCTGCTTGTATTGATATGACTGTGTAAGTGCTTACACCATTACTCAACAATAAACAACTCACGACCAGTGTGATAAGTTTCTTTGGGGAATATCCTGATCTCAGATTTTGATAGATGTAAATGTAACACCGTGTGTACACACATACTTTCAGTTTTGAATCTTACCCGTGGCTCATGCGGCTATAGCTGTCGTTGTTTGATGTGCTAGTCCACGGAGTGCCAGATTAGTAAGTCAGTGTGACTAATGAGAAAGAAAAACCTGAGCTCAAACGAAGAAAATAGTAAACAACTTTGCAACTATGGACTCTACTGACTGTAACACACTGCCGTGTAATAAAAATTCCTTGTGAGTTAAAAGAACAGAACATGATGACCACGTTTTCGAGAATTCATCATTGCGTTAATAATAGTATAAAGGAAGGAAACTTAACTATCTAATTGGTTAGCATCAAGGTCCCAGTAATCGCTCCCTATTCTGGACACGGAATAGGTTGACGTCCCGTAATGGAGGTCAGCTGTCTATGTGAACGTGGGTGAAAGTGACCACGTGTATCTGATGGTTGCTGTTGACAATGTGTAACACAGCTGCACTAGTGATTGACTTTGTGGCCCCGGTTCTGATCGAAACAGGTTGGTGCTCTTCAGTCCGCTTAGCCGGGCGTTTAACCGATATATTTTGCTGTATAACACCAACAGGTGAAAGAATACGAAAGCATTTTATTGGTCGTGCACTGGCATCTTAAGCTGTTCGACTGAGGCAGCTCTACAGAGCATGTCAGGCAACCAAGTCGTAATTAGATTAAGAGGCTAAAAGTGTCATTTCTGTTTGTTGTGAAGATGGGCGTGGCTGTTCTAGTGTCTGGTGCAAAGTGGAGTCGTAATTGTTACGTCTTCGACCAGATCGGACACCTTCTTACTCCTTCTCTTCGATGGGTTTCACGTTCTGATACATGTAGATATCCTAGGTACGATAAAAACAGAGCTACTACCTCCATAGGTATCAAAATATTCTGGTATCATTGAAAAACTGGGACTGATTGGTGGTAACCATCAATCGCGCGGCACTTCTCTCGTTTTCCTTATGAAACAAAGGAGTATGGTTAACTTAGACAGCAATCTCTTCGCACCATTTTTAAAAAAAAATCTGTAACGAGTTGTTTCAGATCTAGAGCTCTTTTGCACGTCATAGTCTTATTGTGTGCCAATATTGGAAATGAAAATGTGCCCATCTCCTCTCTGCGAATTCCGCTATCGTCTTGACAGCTTTACCTAATTACTGCGAATATTTTGGAATGCGCTTTGCAGCCTCAAGCCACAGACCGCTTCCGCGTCTCTGTTGCGGTTACGTAGGTTTAAAGGAAGTGTATCTAAAGCGATTGCAAGAGGCGTCTAGCCTGACGGCTTCGGAACTTCGTCACTGAGGTTAAAAGATATGAATCGTTTTTGACCCTTGATGCCTGAGTTAGATTGCTCACATCGGGTGACATCAACGAATGAAATACCGTGAGGTGGTGAAGTGGATGTTGCATAGTCTTGTTCGGCCTTCGAGTGTATACAGACGTGAATTATTGGGCCATGTATTAAGAATGCCAGCTAGTAGTCTGCCATATCGAGCATTTTTTATGCATACCGCGGGTGACTGACGTAACGCGTGTTGTGAAATAGAGCATTGAAGTCGGTCACCAAACGGTTCGCCGATGCAGGTTGACTTTTCTCCATGGCTACCCACAGTTTTGCTGGTCTGTAAGAGTGATTATTCGGACTCAGTGACGTGAATGTTGTCATTGTTTGATTGAGTTCCGTGTGAACTAAACGCAATTAATTAGGCCGAACCGTAAAAGTTACAAGGAAATTCTTTTAATAAAACCTTCTGCTTACAGTTTAGTTGTTCGTCTGCAAGATGTAGGCATCCTGATGTTGAATGTTCGAGTGTACACGTAGATGTTTTAATATTTGGGCCCTATCCATTCTGTTTTTCTTATTTTCCAGCTAACGCTTCTTTTTCTCTATGGTTATATGACAGGTAAACTTTGGTGTTGATCGTCATAATCATAGGTAGCAATATATCAGTGGCCCTCACTGATGTTAATGACGGTAGTGGATTGTAGCTTGATTACTCACTAGAATACAACGATATGTCAAAGATAGTGAATGATGGGGTTTAGTCGATGTTTTTTTCTTTATTGTTGGGATTGGTGTACAAGCTAAATGCAGTAGCTTTCTTCGGAGTCGCGTCTTGTCCATTGTTGGTTGTTTGTGTTCCGATCCGGGTCCAAACGCATCATGCGTGTCTTTGCTGCGGTGGTACCGAGTCGCATCCAGTCAAGTCATTCTAGTTGGTTGACTGTGTTGCTGTGCTCACGTGCGCGCGTCTATTCAAATGCGGACAAGGATTTTTGTGCCTGCAAATGTGTGGGCGCGCATATGCAGGTTGGGGCAGAGAGCGTCACTTAAACTAAACCGCTTGACACGTGATGGACCTAGTGAGAGGACGAGACGAGAGCTGCAGGTTCCAACAAACGAGCATTCTTACGCCAACAGTGGCAGTCAACTGACAAATATCCTCCATTGTGGCAGGTAACTCATCACAACCTTTGAAACGGACGGCGCGTACGGACACAAGGTACACTAATCCTTTTGTAAGAGGCCTGATATCCTTTTTTGTCACAAGCGACACCGATTATCGGTACTGGTGTGCTTTTTGTGGAATTCAGACCACTCCTAATACGTACGAGATGGCACGTTGTTTGTGATACACAGAGAGAGTGGATTGGAATTTATTCGCTTAATTCTTCCCATATTAAGCTGTATTCATCTTGTTTTCCATACAATCGCCGTTATCCACGTTGTTCTCTGTGTTCAACAGTCATCTATGTTCCTAAATACTGATAGAAGCCGTTTTTAACTTAATTGATGCACCATCGTGTCCACTGTTGTGTAGTGTACTCGGTCCCCTTGAAGTTTAATGCTTCGGAAGTTATTGACATTGGTGCGCGCTCTTCACTCGGCTCACTTTTGAAGCTCAACGTTTTAACCATTGAACTATCTAAACTGACTGGTAGCTGCCCCAAAAGCGAACTGTCGTCGTTATGCTTCGGGATGACAGCTATGAGTTATTGGCCTTACTCTCCGTTCACCTTCCAGCCAGGAGTATGCTCGTCGAATCCGAGGTGGTTCATATTGGATTATTATTTGAAATATTATTTTCATTCGTTGTTTTCTCACACTTGTGAGAACACTTTCATATTACGTTTTATTGACTCGGGTGCTTGGTGCTGGTTGATTTTTAAAAAGGACGATTGCTAACTCTGGAACGGGAGCTCTCCGGATTACGAGATTTGAACGACACTCCTGGACCTCGGGAAAACGTGCTTAATGGTCAGTTAGAACGGATGAAGGCAGATTATAGCAAGCTAGAAGAAGAACTACAGGTTCGATGCTTTCCCGTTAATATCAGTGACCCGTCGGTTGTTGATGTTTGTAGGTAGTTTTTCATATTATTTTCATTACCAGTTCGTATCATCCTCGATGTACTCTATTTGCCCGATGTTGTCTGTGATTCCACAGGAAAGGAATTAGCTAATGGAATTTAATTAGGTAAATTATCCCCTTGAGCCGAAGTGTGTGTCTATTTTTCAGCACTACATATTATTTTTGTCCCGTGATAATTGTTTGTTTTCTTTGGGCCACTTATATCCTCAAACAACGGCTCAGTTTTGGCATGCCACTGCTTTCTAAGAACTTCCTGAGCGCTCCTAATGAGGTATATCAGTCGGCGGTTTTTTCGCCTCGGACTGTTGAGTTTGGAGACTTCAGGTAGTAATGTTGTGATACGTCGCTAGTGACACAGTTAAACGAAAGCTGTCATCAAGAAACTAACGTTTTCCCGTATTTCAAGAAACTTTTGCCTTTATTTCTTATAATAATCCGACAATTTTTAATCTTACGTTGCTGGTTGTATACTACAATTTTCTCATGCTGCTATATTTGCCCTTTGGCAGTGTTCTAGAACATCATCTCTAAATCGTTATGTAGAAGACTTCAGTGGTTATTCTAGGGAGACCACTACTCACCACCTCAATATTCGTGCTGAAAATGGATCGTTTTAGTCCCTCAATCTCCGTTTCTTCGAGATTTATCCGGTTGGTGTGAATTCCGTCTAACCAGTCTGATCTATCTGATCACACCGAAGCGGCTAAGAACTGTCGGCACGTGAGTGCACGATGCGAGAATTCGGCTTCTCCAATAGCGAAACCGTCGTTGGAGTTTGGGCCGGGCACCTGCGTTGGCTCATTCGTCGGAATGAGAGCCTGATGCACTGTGCGAAGCTTGCGACCCACAAGAGCTTCGGCTGGTGATCGACCGTCAGATGTTGCAGGATTGGGAGTTGTGCGGTAGACGAACAGAAACTCCTGTAACACCTCGTCTGTGGTCCCCTCCCCACGAGATTTCAGTAGCGCCCGTTTGAAGGTGTCAACGAAACGTTCAGCTTGCCCGTTGGACTGCGGGTGATAAGGCGGCGAACGAGTGTGTTGGATGAGTGAACGGCGGCAGAAGTCCTCAAAGTATGAAGACGTGAATTGCGTCCCGCCGAGTAGATCGAGACCAGAGTTGGAGACGTAGCACGTCCCGTCTATGGTGGTGCCACGGCATGACACTGAGCAGTGCAGTCTTCCCGTCAACTGCACCTGAGCCACCACAAGCACTGGTTGCCGTCTGGGATGATTGGTGGACAGGAGGGCTGTCCAGAACCTCTTAGAGATGATCGTGATGCCGGAGGCGGTATCCAGCTGCAGGCGAGTCAAACGATCATTGATGTGGACCGTCACGAACGTTCGGCAATCGGCGATATTGACTTGGAAAGTCGCCAACAGACCGTTAGATCTGCTAGCTGCACGGGACTAGGCTGGCTTCTCGAACTTGGAGGCCAATGTCGGTTTGATCTTGTCCATTGTTTGGGGCTGGCAGAAACCTTCCTTGTGGCCGACCGTGTGGCACCGCTGGCAGCGATGCTGTCGAAAGGGGCAGAACTTGTGGAAATGCCATGCACCACAATATCGACAAGCGGAAGGCGGCTTCTTGGCATCAGCAGGATTGGTTTGGTGGGCCGTGTAGGAGATTTCGGCCGAAAGCTGGAAACGGCCTGAACTGAGCGGGGCGCCCGGTCCGGATGTTGGATCATGGCAGAGTCGTGCCTGAGGTTGACCAACCTCTCGCATTCGTCCACGATCTGCTCCAGCTTGATATTTGGCTCCTGGTCGATTTTAGCCAAGAGCCTGGTACGGAGGTCAGCGTAGCTTGGTGATTGCAGACCGCAGATGAAGACCAGGCAGCGGAACTGGTCCTCTGTGAGCGAGCCAAGCTTGAACCGTCCGCACTCACGGTTGACGAACCAGCATAGGTGACAAAGTCGTCAACAGAAGTGGACGGCCCCAGCGCGGCAAAGCGGGTGGCTAGCATTTCCATCAGTCGGATCTGCGACTGCATCATCTGCTTGAGATCTGGGTCAGCAGACATAGTTCAAAAAGAGAACAAAGACAAAGCACAAACCTCCGTCGCCAAATATGTTATGACCCGCTGGTCAACGATAACGATAAATGTCTAGCGCACGACTATACGAAACACGAACACGTAGCACCGAGCGTAACGATAACCAGAAACCCCAGAAGAACACAGAAGACCTTGACCTTCAGTCGAGAATGTATTTGCTCTCTAACCAAAGGTAACATTGCAGACCAGCGTCTGCATATATATAGTCTCTGAACAGCCTTGAAGAATCCCACGTTAATTGATGCATTAAAAGTGGGATGGGCCAATCAGAGACGCCGGAGAAACGTTGCGAAAATTGAGTTTCGGCACGTTGATTCGCGAAAAGATTAAATTCAAAATCACAATTTATTTT
>LOND01001294.1:42614-59193 GCA_014220965.1 Paragonimus kellicotti | reverse complement strand
TTGATGTTGTATGTTTGAATATAGACGTAGCTATTTTTTAGTAGTTAGGTCCACTTCCCCTCCCTACCTCTATTTTCTTCTTTCTTCCCATATAAGTCTTTTTTCTTCTTTTTCTTTGTTCTTCGTGGTTGTGTGGCAGTCAAGCATCAGTGTGAACCACCGATGTATTGCTGTCTCTGATGATGATGATGAGTAACCGTTTTACGTTTCGTGTCAATGTTAGGAGTTATCACCTGTTAAATGACGTCCCCTTGACTTCGGTCTTTTTCGCATCTGATCAACGAATTACAAAGCCGGAAAAATTTAAATCATCCATCAAACTTGTCATGTTAATCTTAGTCCTCAACTAGTCCTATGTAGTAACATGTATTGTGCCATTGCGAAGCTTATGGTGATATAGAAGGCTTCGTGTTTCTCCAGTTTTCAACTCAAATGTAGCAACTATAACCTTATACGATAACCGGACAAAAGTACATTCTTTATCCATGGTAGAGGCTATTCCATGCTTGTATTTAATTGTCTAGGAACCTTTGGGAATCTGTTGTGTACTAACCGACAGAGCTTCACAACAGACTAGTCTCTTTCCCATCGGGTATCTTAGGTCAACACTGGACACACCTACAGAGTGGCATTCGTCTAGCACGTCTCGTTTGTTGCGAGTTGACTTACCTAGCTGTAAACTACTGAGTTTCCGTATATTTTCCCGAAATCCTCGACGCATATCGACTAATGCAGGCTGACAGTGAACGACATCCAACGCTTCTCTGTCTCAGACATGTCTGAAAAAGTTTGCAAAACGATCGCAAAACCCCTTGATCGGCACGTGCAGTTGGACCGGAATCAGCCGTTTTATCCAGTATTTCCCGAACTCTGTTGCCTTTTACTCCCTACTAAGCGCCCAAACGCCGCGAAGCAGACGTTTCATTAATATTTAATCTGAGAAGGCGCCTGGAATGTTAGGTGGGGCACGTGTAATAGCACTTGAACCTACTCTCTGCTTCAGACATCTCGCTTTATACGTCCAATTGTGCTCTGTCGACTGTATCGGGCGACCGCTTAATAAAAACCGAGATCCGAAAGAAACGCAAACTTCACAATTGTCACAGAGTATCCAACTTAGAGACTTTGCAGCTCTTCCACGGGATAATAGAGACAATCATTAGCAGTGTCTATTCTGTTGTCTTAGACTTAAAATACTTGAAAACGTCCCTTTGTTGCAGGATATATATATATATATATATATATATATATATATATATAGTCATATCTTCGTGAAGGGCTAATGCAACGTATTCTAGGAGTATTGCACAACCAGCCCTCAATCGTGGATGACTGACCAACGACGCCACCCGACGTTTCCCTTTAGTTTTACGATCGGTGGATTCTTGCACCGAATTCGATACCAATGTACCGGCAGTACAAAATACATTCGTTTGTTTAGTGATTGATGTAACTCAACTTAGCACGTATTTTGCACCAACCGAGTGCGAATTGCTTCTTCTGCACTGGCGGCGTTTGTATCTGTCCTCATCGACCTTGGTGACAATATGGATACAGTCGAAAGTTTAGTTTAGTTTATCTATCGTCTCCTATACGTCGCCCAGTTAGCGTGTTATGGCACAAAACACCTTTGACACTAACGTTAATTCTACCTGTTGCTAATGTGCCGGGAGCATGCGGCGACTTTGTGCGAGATGTTAATCCGCGGTTGCGAACTGTGATTGCTGCGCGTCGTTCACGTCTGTGGGTTATCCGTTTTTGGTTGTCGCTGTCTGTCTAACACTGCCATGTGTAGTGGCTACAGCGTGTGAGCAGTAGTGAGATTCATTAGCGTGTGTTGAATTGTTTAGCCTTCCCCTACAGAAACTAGATTCATTTTATCCTTCAAGTTGGTTCGTGCACGTCTTGTGCATGTCCAATCAGCCCTTACCATATTCCGGCTTGTTTGCATTCCGTGTGCATAGTGGGCAGCTATTGGCTTGGCAGAGGTTAACCTTCGTTGACTGCACGATTTCCCTGGACGAAATCCAAAAGATGCTGAGTGCCGTTGGTTAAACACTGAGGGATACGACCATAAAGAGTCATTACTGTCCGAGTTGTTATGCGTGTTGTCTTGGTTGATATCAACCGCTGTTTCAAAACAGGAATCACGCAATCACCAGCGCAAGTTCCAAAATGTGTAAAACTAACAAACTATTTTCTTCCTCATGCATCTGCTAACTCACCGTTTTTTGAAACGCTTTATTTATTTATTTATTTATTTATTTATTTATTTATTTATTTATTTATTTATTTATTTATTTATTTATTTATTTATTTATTTACTCACTGTCTTCAGGCTTATTTACCGTAACAATTACAAGAATGATGATTTCTCCCGATTATTAGTTGTGCATACTTCTAAGTCATCTGTCCCAATTTCAATACGATTTAAACTGTTGTATAGTTTTTTTTACGGACTTTCTGATGAGTAGCGTAGAACGTATTATGTTTTAGCATTTGAATGAAGTCGAACGGTTTTCGATTTCATCATCGTCATCACTTGCTACACGTCCAATGTCGGTGTTCTAAATTCTTACCTACACAAACCGGTTGACATTTGTCGTTAGCATTATCAAGTTAAGTTTTACACCTGCGCAAGCCGTCACACCACGTTAAGGTCCAGTCTCGTTGTGTTGTCATCCTTTTGTGTTTGCTATATACGTGGGTCAGGTGATGACTGGACCTTATCATATAACTCTTTGTGCTACGGACGGTTTACGTCGACTTAGATATTACTCACTTTATCTCACCTACTAGTTATCCCTGATCTTACAAATTTGTGACGTAAGATGGCTGCATGCGTCTCTATTTCTTTCTTCGGGTGTCTGCTGTGGAATTATTGGTAGAGATGACGATAGTTTTGTTCTTCTGTCAGCTTAGATTTCACAGCATTGCTGTTGAACCAAGCCGTTTTTGAGAGCTGTGATCTCGAATTGCATAGGCATCTGCGTTCACATCTCAACGGGTCTTGTGGATGGAACATCCCCACTTAGTCGGGTTGCTATAGAATGTGGAACTTTCCTCATTACCGTTGGATGCTCCAGTCGGCTAACATCAGGCTTTCGCTGATAGCAGGCTGATCCGCAGTAAACGGATTGCCGGATATGAGTCTGCATTCTTGTGCTGTGAGTCTATGTTGCATTAAGCCGCGTATTCCACCCACGTGCCGCTGTCGTACTTCCACGCGGCTAAGCAGGTGGTGATGGACGCTTCTTTGGATGATCTAGGTCTTGGCTGAACACACACTATGCGATTAACGTTTTTTTTCGGCATTACCTGTGCCTATTTTGTGGACAACACAAATAGAGACGTGTTTATGACATAAACCGTGGAACACAGATCGTAACTGTCCAATCTCGCATCGTTGACTTGGTTTCTGTTTACCTTTAGGATATCGGATGCATACTGTCGTTATGTAATCTGCTTCCCGCTCATTCCCTGGGTGATGTGCAACCGGACAATCGTTTGGACCTACGCTTGCTGCCTAAAGTGTTTGGGGATTACTCTGTTCAGTGTCTACAAATTCAGCTCCTCAACTCACCCGCACTTTCGCTAGTTCGTTTGGAGGAACTTCTACGTACATTTGTCAGTCAGCGACTCAAGTCCTACAGACAGAGGACGTGGAACTTTGTTGCCAATATCATTAGTCAACTGCTTGATACATACCACGTGAGCACATCTTGTATTGTTAGCACAGTTACCATATTCGTGTACTTTTATCCATTTCGGCCCCCGTTAAACTGCCTGTTAAATGATTTGCTCCACGTTTTTTTGAGAACTTTGTCGACGGACAGTTTCTCGAACGACGCGTTAGTTGAATGGTTGTTTCTTTGATATTGGTCACATCCCGAGACTTTCGTCTTTTATTTTACTCCTATACTCCTTCGGTCTCCATTTATAACTTTCCCCATTGTGTGTGATCAGCTAAATGATTTGTTGCAATCATCCACCGAGATGTACGTTTCTTCAGTCAATGTTTCGTTGGCCGCGCGGGTCAGCCAATCACTTCCCTGTCAACTGCCAGTCAACGTCAAAGACACCGAATCAGGCGTTGAGAGCGATATTGACCAATCCGAAGACCAGTTCACCCGATCCAGCATAGCGCACCGTCTAAGCCAACTAGTTGTCGCTTTATCTGAACTGCGGATGGAACTGAATGCTACTCGAGAGAAGTTAGAGACTGCTGAAAAGCTGTCCGAACAAACTGCCATTGCTGGGAACACCACAAAAATCTATCAGTCGACCATCAGTAGGATCAAACGTGAGTTTGCTTGTCTAATCTTTGTTGGCCTTTAGTTGTCCCTTGACCTTTTGCATCTTACTTTGAGCATCATTAGGTTTTACACTAACATTTTGTATTTGCTTTCGATTTCGGGTTATATTTTCGTTCTCCATCTTTGTTCTACGTTTCACTGGTAGTAATTGTGTAAAGTTCATGTTTTTTTCTTTCTTATTACACTGTTTGATGACGTCTGATACTCTTCGGTTGTTCTCCATTCAGAAGAAGTAATGACTTATGTACAGACTTGCCAGACTCGTGCGGCTCAAACCCTACATTCTGAATTGGCGCGGGTTCATCGACGTGCCTGCAGACAATTTACGGCTCACCTTCGTCGTGCACTGTGCGAGGCTGGTGCTCCCCTGACCCAGTTTTCTGATAGCTCTTCCAGCATGCTCAACCCTCGCGTGGTGTTTCCTAACCGAAGACAGTCTAACAGTCTACCACGGCCGACCTTCTCCACGGTTTGCTGCACTCCACCGTTGACCTCATCGGAGTACAAACAGGTGCGGGTTGGGCCTGAGTCGGATGCTGGAGACTATGGGCCTGGTATGCTCTCGACTGTTTCACGTGAGCCTCCTGCGTAAGTGTTCATATACCAATGTTCGGGGTTAAATGATTGTAGTAACCGTTTTACGTTTCGTGTCAATGTTAGGAGTTATCACCTGTTAAATGACGTCCCCTTGACTTCGGTCTTTTTCGCATCTGATCAACGAATTACAAAGCCGGAAAAATTTAAATCATCCATCAAACTTGTCATGTTAATCTTAGTCCTCAACTAGTCCTATGTAGTAACATGTATTGTGCCATTGCGAAGCTTATGGTGATATAGAAGGCTTCGTGTTTCTCCAGTTTTCAACTCAAATGTAGCAACTATAACCTTATACGATAACCGGACAAAAGTACATTCTTTATCCATGGTAGAGGCTATTCCATGCTTGTATTTAATTGTCTAGGAACCTTTGGGAATCTGTTGTGTACTAACCGACAGAGCTTCACAACAGACTAGTCTCTTTCCCATCGGGTATCTTAGGTCAACACTGGACACACCTACAGAGTGGCATTCGTCTAGCACGTCTCGTCTGTTGCGAGTTGACTTACCTAGCTGTAAACTACTGAGTTTCCGTATATTTTCCCGAAATCCTCGACGCATATCGACTAATGCAGGCTGACAGTGAACGACATCCAACGCTTCTCTGTCTCAGACATGTCTGAAAAAGTTTGCAAAACGATCGCAAAACCCCTTGATCGGCACGTGCAGTTGGACCGGAATCAGCCGTTTTATCCAGTATTTCCCGAACTCTGTTGCCTTTTACTCCCTACTAAGCGCCCAAACGCCGCGAAGCAGACGTTTCATTAATATTTAATCTGAGAAGGCGCCTGGAATGTTAGGTGGGGCACGTGTAATAGCACTTGAACCTACTCTCTGCTTCAGACATCTCGCTTTATACGTCCAATTGTGCTCTGTCGACTGTATCGGGCGACCGCTTAATAAAAACCGAGATCCGAAAGAAACGCAAACTTCACAATTGTCACAGAGTATCCAACTTAGAGACTTTGCAGCTCTTCCACGGGATAATAGAGACAATCATTAGCAGTGTCTATTCTGTTGTCTTAGACTTAAAATACTTGAAAACGTCCCTTTGTTGCAGGATATATATATATATATATATATATATATATATATATATATATATATATATATATATATATATATAGTCATATCTTCGTGAAGGGCTAATGCAACGTATTCTAGGAGTATTGCACAACCAGCCCTCAATCGTGGATGACTGACCAACGACGCCACCCGACGTTTCCCTTTAGTTTTACGATCGGTGGATTCTTGCACCGAATTCGATACCAATGTACCGGCAGTACAAAATACATTCGTTTTAGTGATTGATGTAACTCAACTTAGCACGTATTTATGCACCAACCGAGTGCGAATTGCTTCTTCTGCACTGGCGGCGTTTGTATCTGTCCTCATCGACCTTGGTGACAATATGGATACAGTCGAAAGTTTAGTTTAGTTTATCTATCGTCTCCTATACGTCGCCCAGTTAGCGTGTTATGGCACAAAACACCTTTGACACTAACGTTAATTCTACCTGTTGCTAATGTGCCGGGAGCATGCGGCGACTTTGTGCGAGATGTTAATCCGCGGTTGCGAACTGTGATTGCTGCGCGTCGTTCACGTCTGTGGGTTATCCGTTTTTGGTTGTCGCTGTCTGTCTAACACTGCCATGTGTAGTGGCTACAGCGTGTGAGCAGTAGTGAGATTCATTAGCGTGTGTTGAATTGTTTAGCCTTCCCCTACAGAAACTAGATTCATTTTATCCTTCAAGTTGGTTCGTGCACGTCTTGTGCATGTCCAATCAGCCCTTACCATATTCCGGCTTGTTTGCATTCCGTGTGCATAGTGGGCAGCTATTGGCTTGGCAGAGGTTAACCTTCGTTGACTGCACGATTTCCCTGGACGAAATCCAAAAAGATGCTGAGTGCCGTTGGTTAAACACTGAGGGATACGACCATAAAGAGTCATTACTGTCCGAGTTGTTATGCGTGTTGTCTTGGTTGATATCAACCGCTGTTTCAAAACAGGAATCACGCAATCACCAGCGCAAGTTCCAAAATGTGTAAAACTAACAAACTATTTTCTTCCTCATGCATCTGCTAACTCACCGTTTTTTGAAACGCTTTATTTATTTATTTATTTATTTATTTATTTATTTATTTATTTTATTTATTTATTTATTTATTTATTGACTCACTGTCTTCAGGCTTATTTACCGTAACAATTACAAGAATGATGATTTCTCCCGATTATTAGTTGTGCATACTTCTAAGTCATCTGTCCCAATTTCAATACGATTTAAACTGTTGTATAGTTTTTTTTACGGACTTTCTGATGAGTAGCGTAGAACGTATTATGTTTTAGCATTTGAATGAAGTCGAACGGTTTTCGATTTCATCATCGTCATCACTTGCTACACGTCCAATGTCGGTGTTCTAAATTCTTACCTACACAAACCGGTTGACATTTGTCGTTAGCATTATCAAGTTAAGTTTTACACTAGGTAGAAAGTCCATGCCAACATTTCATAGTCGTGGCAATCCTGCATCATGTCTTCTGTGACAAGAGTGAACAAAAACGTTAAAGTAGGTAGGTAGCTTATGTTGAGAATATGGACCTGTCGTTCTCTTTAATCGTCGATCATCTTACATACAACATACATTGTATCCTTGAGCTGTATTCGTGAGTATTATGGATGGGGTCAAGGTTGTTTCTGTTGTTGTAGTCTACGAAACGAGATGTGTAAATATTACCATCAAAGAACGCAAGCAAGTAGCATCATGAAGTTTCATTGTACACCTGTTACCTGATTAATGACGTTACTTAAGATGGCGATCAGTCGACCACATGTGCATGGATGTTTTAGTTATCTAACTGATCGGTCTGAAGTAGGCAGTAAAATTCGTATGGAAGTAAAGCAGATGTAGTGAATGCGTTCCTTTGTTCTGTATGCGGACATTGAACAACCCGTGATGACTGAAAATCACGTGAAATGGCTTCAAACTGATGCACTAAATAAAATTGGTGATAGTCGGCTGAATCAGTAACCACTGGTCAAATACCTGTGGCTACGATCCAAAACTGTCCATCAGAAATCACTAAACTGAGACGGATTCACCTGCCATGGTGATGTGGCAGTAAAGCATATTTATCTTTTATGGATATGTCGTACTCAGCTTCATTAATGCTCACCTAAAATCTTGTTCTTTACTTCCAGGTTGCCTACTGATTTAGAATCTCTGCTTCATGTGATCGATGATGTTTGTGCGTCTGCAGAATCTCAGTTTCAAGCGGGCTTTTCTACTGGTTCCGCCATGTTCGAACGTCCCGATAAAAACACTCCGTTAGCCGCCAAGTCTTTAGCGGGTTCACCGTCACACACACTTCCGACAGTCGTTGTGTCTACCGAGGCGTCCTCGATCCCCTCCTTTTTTGGTGGTGTGAAATGCGACAGCAAGCATAACGCAGCAAATGATTCTCAATTATGCTCACCTCAAACAGAAAAGCTCTCCCTAAAATGGTTGCACAAACGACCATCACAACCCGAAGTAATTTCGTCAGCACATAAGGTGAGCTTGCTCAGGTGTCGCTTTCGCTATGAATTGGTGGCGCAAACGTTGTCTCGTTCTTGTGAAGGGTGTGTCTGCGATTTTCTATGTTGTGTTCTCACACACCTGCTGATTTTAACTTGCTTAGCCCTAGTTTTCTTTCATTGCCTTTTTAAAGTGTAAAGTCACTTTTATCCGGACGCTATTATTGTCACCTAACTCTGCTTGGATCCGTTTACTGGATCTTTATCTCATGGCATTCATTCGTGGCATTGGAGCTGACTATTACTCAGTGTCGGTGACCGTTCGATTGCTGATATGTCCAAGCGTACGGTGCTCCACTACTGTTGCAAAGTTCGGACCTTAAATAACTGAATTATGGACTCGGTGCACACAGCTAACATAAAAAAGCAAAAAATCGCCGTCATTTGGATTGCTTTTATCTTCTGTCAACTGCCATCGTATTGAGTGATTACGTAGCGCTTAATGGTTACTTGTGTGTTGAAGGCTATCGAGTAACGTTTGACCTGCGCTTGTTCAGGGGAATTTTCCACTGAGTTGTGTTAAAAGAAAAGTCACGATTTCCTCTAGTACATACTCCAGTCAACAAACACTACTTTACATAAGCTTTTGCCAACATGCGTCGCTAATTAAAGCTTCGTGTCTAGCGCCTTTGACAATAATGATGATGAAGAGAAAGAGAAGGGAGAGGAGGATGTTGATGTCCAGTGTTGTTGAAGACGCATTCGTGTGCTCTTTGTGAGTCAATGAAGAAGATCATAAAGATGACCGCAACAAAAATTATGGATGCGCATTACTTTTTATCTTTAAAACACAGCGCATGAGTGTGAAATACAAAGTTACAGTGCATGTGTTGGCCATTCCGGAATGTGATCATCGCGTAGATTAATGGATATTCCCGAATATGGATGAACACTTAGTTGTTTGATTTCAAACACTAATGGTCTGTAATATTTAGATGCTTATTTTTCCGGTCACGCCACGAGGTGTAATTTTTGAAAGAGCCATACTTTTGCTCTTATACGGATGCTTTTAGGTACATAGAACAGTATCAAACGACCTCAGTGGTCAAGGTTTACCGTCCCCATATATATGAATCACAATACTTTCTTCTGAATGACCCAAGATTACTCTTTCCACAGATACTTGACGCATCGAGTTAAAATATACACTGGTGTCGGATGCCTGCACAGAATCACGCGAACACCATTGTAACACTGTATCTAGCTCTATCTTAGGTATGCTAGATGTAGTCTGGCGGGAACAGCGAACCACGTTTTGTGAACATCACAATGAGAATGTGCGATCTCTAACCATCAGAAAAAATTCAGGGTGTATGCTCTTAACATATGGCGATAGAACTGACGTGACCTTCGAACGGATCAGGTGTGCTTTATCGTAAAGGTAAGCTATCAGTGGAAATTTGAGGCTCATGTTTGACGACGGCTGTAAGTGGATAATGCTCAGCGTGCTCTGTCTTTTCGGAAAAAGACAGCTGCCCAATCGATGGTATGACAGTTGGATCTTCTTGTCAGTCTGAAATGAAAGAATCACCACTCAGTTGAATGTGAATAAACATTTTTCATACGATAGTGTTGTTATAACGCGCCCTTCGTCTGCCAATTGTTCTTTTACGACTTGGATGCTATCCCGGATTCCTGCTATGCGGTTTCACCCAGTCTACTTGCGCGGACTCAGGAAGAACACGACTGCCGAAAACACGCTGTATTGACTACTTCAAGTTCGACTAATGAATCAAATGCATGTAAATATATAGCATGGAATAGTTGCCAAATATGGCCAATTACGCGTTCAGCCCCTGTTCGCTTGTTTAGGCCACTTCGCGATTAAGTGGCCAAGTAAGGTCCAATTCCATAGCCGTTGCGCTCTGATTGGTCCATCGGGCTAGCGCAACACCCACGCTCACCTTCACGCCTCCTCCTGGTTGGTTCGACCGGCACGCCAACGCTTTGTTGATGGATGATTTCGTCAGCCGTCACCGCTAGCCTGATTAGTTTGTTCCGATGACTTCGTCTGCTAACAAATGTGGCGATGCATACTTAGAGATGAGCGACACATTGGACAGCACGATTGCTCGGTAAAAATGTGAGCCGGAGTTCAAACTGCTGCCGTGACACAGATGCGCACTATTGACAAGCTCTAATTAGAGTGAGTCTGAAGTCTGATGCTTCTTCTCAGAGTGGACTGGCTGAATTGTATATAAAAGTGAAACTGCGACTAAATGTGAGTTGCGTTCAATTTATGTCAACCAAATCTCCGGCTACTTACCAGTGTATATGATTAAATTGGTTGTGCTGGCCAATAAGCAAAATGCCGTCTTTCATGTCAATGTACTAGTTGGTTTCTGTTATCATTTATCACTCTAGACATGTGGGAATTGTATTCTTCAGGCAAACCATTACATGCGTCCTGGATAGCAAAAATGCGGATGGCTTCTTTGCATATTACTTGTGTCAGACTGACTGTTCTGTTTTCTTGATAACAATCCAATCGAATACCTTTTGGAGCATATTTTCTCAGCAAGACTTCAAAGATTATAGGCGCAGTTTGAGGATGTAAGACAAAAGTGGCATCATTCGAGCTGCATGTCAAAACGCTGCATTGAGGTTCTGGAGCTGAAGTAAGGAAACGTTGTACTGGCTCATTTTAGACTAATACTGGCTGAATCCGCATCATAGGTTATCATGCTCATTTTGCATCTTTTCATTCATTAAGAATTGACGGACGTCAGCCACCTTTTCCCAATAATATCGCGTAATTATCTCAATCGGACAGGAAAAATGCAACATGCTGCGACTAACTTACGTGTTGTTTTGAAACACGTTTCGCACTTCTGTAACTGAAGTGACTTTACTGGTTTCCGTTTTCCTTTTGTTGTGCTAAAGTTTTTGTTGTCGCGATGGTCTGATGAAACTCTGGCAATCTTGACTTGGTTGATCTGCACAGCTTTGTATGAGTTTTGGCACAGACCGTGTAATTGGTTTTGTAGAACTTAGGATGGGAACTGGCGTTAAAGTCAATTGTGTCTTTATTGACATATCGGGCCTAATTGAACACTTAATATGCTGTGTGTTATTTTGAGTTATTTGACTCAATGGGTTATCCCCAATCCGAACGAGTACAGACAGGTCGTGCCTACTGATGTGTGGCTGTTTGCGATGATCGTACCCATGTGAATGGTATTCACTGATTACTTTTTGTTACTCCTATCGAATGTCTTCGGAGACAAACTGATGTTGTTGTGACTTGTTTTCTAGCTCGTACGTGATTGCACGTCAGTTTCAGCGGTTCCCTTATTGAACATCACGCTCGCACATCCTGTCCATACCTGTCACTTGGTTAGCCGTTCGCAATCAGCCACAGACAATACACGACTGTCCTCAACTCATCAGTCAGTTGTTTCCACCACTATCTCCCCTCACATTCCCCAAGCGTGTGTAACTGTGCGTCGTGGTCCCAAGTGGGAAACGATCGGACACCCGTTTCCTCCACCCCGCCGCCTGCGTACCATACTCTCCGGGGATTCTGTGAACGTGCTTACTACTACAGCTGTGATCACTCAGACCACCAACACCAGTGCTGCATTGCCACGGCACACTGGTCAGTCTAATGCTGCTGTCCTCAGTCAATCCCTGTCTCGTTTGAATCCCCGATGCGACCGTCGTCAATTTTTACATCCTAATTTATTCCCAGTTGATTTGCCCTTGCCCGTTCGAAAACGAGCCTCCCAGTGATGCTGTTTTTCTGTTACACTTGCCCAGTTAGTTTATTCCCCCATTCGCTTGTGGATTAACTTATGTTCACTTGCCTCTTGTGGATTTTTTTGTAAGTTCGAAAAGCGTGTAAATGAAGCACACAGAACTTACACTATCAATTAGACTTGACTTTTATCTCTACTAGACGAGGTTGATGTGACTCGTGGTTTTGCAGTGTCCTGCTTAAGATTTACGACCTTGATATGTAGTTGTGAATCTTTGTGTTCGACCACACCTTATGATCGCAGCTGCTAACTGTGGTTCCGCGTGCACTGCTGTACTAAATGTTCGTCTTCCAGTTATAGGGTTATATCGTTACTCAGTAGGTAGGATTTCTTGTGCTCACCATGTCCCCAACCAATTCAGTCTTCATCTTTGTTTTTATTTTATTCTTTCCCCTTTCCTTCTTTACAAGCAGGTTTCGTCTTCCAGTTCCCTTCTTGCAGCTGAGCATGAATCCACCTGTAAGCCCACTTCGTTCTCATATCAACCGGAATTAATGCACACTCAGAAAATGCAGGATATAGGTGAGAAACCGCTCCCTCGGCTACCTAGATTGAGGGGCAGCCGCATGTGTATTTCACCCTGTGAAGCCATTCCAGAGGGACTAGATCCCAGTGGTTCGGATCGGCCTACTGTGGCACTAGTGCAGCCATGTGTCCAGACGGCCGGTAATCCGAAACGTGTCCATATGAAATTGTACAGGCTACTGGAGCGTCTGCCAACCCCGGCGAAATAGTTATTGTAGACTACTGTTATGCACATTGTTTTCTCACTCTTCCATGTGTCCCACAACATCCCACCTATTGTGATCGAGGAATTTTCTACTAACTGCACTCGTTGCTTCTGTGTTTTGAGCATTTCACACTCTCTTGTTATTTTCATTTTTTTTTATTCAATACTACCCGCTAATCTCATGTCTTTCTGTCTTTTGCACGGATTTGAGCTGCCACTGTACCGACATCCCTCCACAAATCGTTATCATCATTCTAAACCTAACATACTGTGATTCACTTGCACGCAAAATTTTGGAAGGGGATAGAGAATTTTCTTTTCGTCAGGATAGATACGGTGTGTGTCAGGTTTGCGCAAGTTAGGCTCAGAAAGGCTAGACAATAGAACGATGAGCTTGTTTTGTATCTGCATAGCCGTGCGATTGGTGTTGGCTTGTTTTGGAGCATATACGGTTCATCAAAGGCGTTTGGCTTAGCGATCTGCACATTATGCGCTTGGCTGCCATCCACGACTTAAAATTAGAGTAATTATAATCACTAGGGGTACAACCAATCTCAGATCTAAGGGTGCACAGAAATCCTAGTTATTTTGACTAAAATTTGGACTTGTTTTTATATCCACTTCTGAACGTCACTTGTAGTGACTACTCCGCTTTGGTATTTCAGGCGATGCTCATGGGCATAACAGATAGTTGGGCTCGTAACATCGATGTTATCAGCTCAACTCGTGTCTGTTTTCCATTCCTGGAACATTTAAACTACAGTAGAGCCTTGTTATCAGAATGCAAGAAATAATTGGGTCATCAACTTAGGGAGTATCTCAGGTATTTTGAACTATCGTAGTACCCACCACTCGCACA
The DNA here is from genome assembly GCA_014220965.1 of Paragonimus kellicotti. Lineage (NCBI taxonomy): Eukaryota > Metazoa > Platyhelminthes > Trematoda > Plagiorchiida > Troglotrematidae > Paragonimus > Paragonimus kellicotti. The sequence continues at coordinate 45,359 of LOND01001294.1, read as the reverse complement.
CAATGTTATTTATTAATTCTGTCCGTATTGGTGAACGTTTTTGATTTCCATTTGCTTTATGCTTCCGGATCCTACCACATTCGTTTTGTTTGTCGCATAGCGTCTATCGGAATATAATGGTAAAGTGCATTTAAACCAGTTACTTCAGTGTATTTGTTTGCATAAAACTCCGAAAAGCGATCGATTACATTGTGCACCCAAGTTGTCTGGTCAAGCCGCTTTCTTAACTTATCGTGCCACGTCCGTCCAATCGCCACGGGTTCTCATTGTTCGTAGTGTTTTTTTGAAAATGTCCCGTTCGGATGGGGTGAAGTTTCCTCGCATGACTGACGTGGGTTTGCTTGGCTGGTTTTGAAATGTTCAATACCATTTACCGCTCGGGTTAGTGGTGGTTTTATAGTCAAGTTATGGAACCGGTGCATTATGAACTTAATTCAACGCCTCGTCCGACTACAGACGGTAATATCGGCCTGCTTGTCCTCTTCCTTAGAAGTGCACGAATGCAATCCTGCTGATCAATATAATGCGCAAACAAGAGGTTCCCATGCCCTAGAGATGTCTTTAGAAGTTTAAAAAAAAATTCATGGAAACGTATAGTGTACGCTATCGAAAACCAACTTACAGACAAGTTGGAGCCTGATGACATTTTGTAAGGTCTGTCGAACAATGCACGACGTTTGAAGTAAGAATGTGTAGTGATCAGGCGTGGGCTACTGAAAAGCGTAATCAAATGTAATCGTCCCCAACTAGGCGATGGATGAGGACGAACTGAATGAATACGGTACGGTCAGTTATAATAGTTAGAAACGTCAGAAGTAAGTTTTAATTCAGCAGGTGCTGGTGGGTATTTGGTGGGACCATCACAGTAGTTCAATTTACCAGTGCCTGAGAGGCTCACCATAAGACGATGGAGTCAAATTATTGGATGAGGGCTTTATGTAGCGTCGCCAAGTGAGGAGCAGATCGATGTGAGCAAATCTGGAATTGTGCAGTGAACTGAATTTACTTAAATTGAATATCATGCGAAAGTGATGCAAAAACCAGTTCTGTACATGGGTGAAGTATTGTAAAATGTCAGAAATAGGGAATGTCACGCGTTGCCCACTTCGGTAGGCTCGACCCTGAGAACACCTATCTCCATCCGCACAAAGAACGCTAGGTTCACGAACCTCGCAGCACATGTGATAAATGGTGCTTTGTAAGCAGTAGTAGGGAGATTTGACTGGTCGATTATCCAACGATTAAAACTTCAAATGTAATATGTCGTTTCATCCATACCTGTGGATGCAGTTAGTTTAGGCGCACATCGAGACATCTGAGAATGCGCATCATTAAACACATTCTCAAATGGCTGTGTATCTCCGGAATTGGCATCGCCCAAAGTGCATTCACGAAGCACCTACACGAGACGGATCGTAGAGTTTGTGGTGATAATGCATTTCATATCATATATCGCCCTAGAAGGAAACAATATCTACGTTTGCTGAACTTGTTGCCATTCGTCGAACACATCCGGTGCTGTGTGTCCAGAAACAAATGGTTATCAACTTGTCCCTGCTTTAGTAATTTTGTCCCATTTCCAAAACACTTCATGAATCTTTAACGCTTTCATCTTATTCTCTGTCATGTGCTGCTCCAACAGTTGGTTTCCAGACCAGTTTAAATTTGTTTATCAACACTCTATCCACCCCTTACAACCATTTGAATTCGTAACATAATTCTCCTTATTAGCTTCATGTTGCGTCATCTGGAAGCCTGTTCTCGAGTCTCGAACATCCTAATCTCGTTTTTCACGCCCGCATTGTTGTCATTTCTACTTACTACTTATGATGATTGCAATAATTTCCCCGTAATAATGAAATGTTCTGCACAAGATAGCTTCCGCTGTAGTATCGACTTTTTCAAATCTAGTACAGTTTAGTGTTTGGGTTCTCTTCCTTCCCTTTCTTTTATCTCTTTGCTACGGTTCGCGTTTTCTCTTCGGGATAGTACGTCAGTTATGCATTAGAGCAAATTATTGGGACATTGCTGTTTTTGATTATGGTAATGGTGCTCCACGCTGGTGTAGCTATGTGGCTATTATCGCTATCAAAATGGTAGCTTTTTGTCCGTAATGTACGTAATTATCTAAATAGCTCATCTGTTCTAAAAGCTTATGGAAATGCAGAATCTACGAGTTATGTTCAGTTTATATGGTAGGAAAGTGGACGTAAAGCTGTGATCGAACGAAACCACTCAAGAAATAGTGGAAGACATATATAACTCCGGACACTCATGTTTTGGGTCTCCAAGCACATCGATGTGTCCAGCGTTATCTCTTCAGCAAATAGGCAGTTCGTAATGAAGTATGGTGAACAGCCCAACTGCAATGTTTTTCAACTAACAAGTTGAAGATGCTAACCAAATCAACCATCGATCCAATTGGCGGATGATGACCGAATTAGCGGAGTTTCTTCTGTTGTGATGCTCAGGAGCAGCTAACCTCGAAGCCTGTACGCTAGATACCGTTTGATAGCAAGCAATAAGCAAATGTTCTCTATTAATAGCGTCTTTTCTTGTGTGACGTGGTGATGTTCCTAATCTAGCGTTCTCCAAATATTCACAGGTTGGCAACTTCATGGCCGTTGCCTTACTGCGGAGAAGCTTATCTACCTTGAATGGCGAAAATGATCATCTCAGTTGGGTTCAAATAATCTACGCGAAACATGGTTATATGGAGTTGAAACCAGACATTAACGTGCGTAA
>LOND01001294.1:0-12763 GCA_014220965.1 Paragonimus kellicotti | reverse complement strand
TTGCGATGTAATGTAACGTTTAAGAGAACGGAATTCTGACTCTGGCGCTGACGATGGGATCTGTCGCAAATGTCTCAAACTTTTCGTGTGTCACACCGATGACAATCTTTCGAGGGTACCAACAAACTGATGCTGGAATTCTACAGGCAAATTCGCCGTTTCATGCAAAGCATCGATAGGCAGATGGGATAATCTCTCGACCTTCGATAAACTCCCCCTAGATTGCGACTTCCTGAAAAACGTCGGAAACTGGCGAGGTCAAATGTTAGTAAACCATGTATGAAAAATATTTATCAAAAAATTGTCAACCACTTTGGGAAATTTATAAAAATCCTAAAGTTACCAAAATTTATTTAGGTAAAAGTGGGTAATGCCCAGGTGTTGTTGTTCTAGGATCGGTTGTGTATCCTGTAAAAATACAGGTTTACAATATGTTCCATAAATAATCGTATATGTACAGTCTTTATCATAATGTATACCAAACTTGATGGCATAAAGTTCACAACATAGTCTGTGTATTCGTTGTCGATAATATAAATCAAAAAATGAACGATTTCATCCAATCGGTGTACGTGATTTTTGTTTGTAAATAATCCACGTTTCGAAACTGGAAAAGTTGTCTCGATAGGACATCTGTGGATTGAAGAGCATAGGTGGAAACCTGGATGTACTCTCAGTTTTTACTCTGCCTACTTTATAAATGGGGTTTGGTAAAATCAAGTCGGCATTAGCACTAAGAACTAATTACACGAGGAATGAACCTACTCCTTTACTACCGGAAAGAATAATATCAGTCGTCACTTCAGTTTGGTTTTTTTAACGTTCTGATTCAACTGGCTGGAACATCCGGTCGCTGTTCATGTCGTCTTGCATTTCTTACACATGGGTTTTGATGGGCGACGCTGTTTTCTTAGCGTACGTCAGCTTTTATGTCAAGAGTACTGGCCATCACAGATCACCCGTGGAAAATACACCTGGTTATCTTAAAACGTTTAGTCCTAAAGCGAACTGATGTTTCCAGTATTTTTTGCCTTGTAGATTTTCGTTCCACCCTCACAATTATCGAATTACTCCAACACATCTCTGCGTTAATTCAAAACTGCTAAATATTATATGGTAATGTATGTCCGGGAGAAGTTTATCGTAGTTCATCCCACTTCTGCATCGCTCGCGTGAAGTGGTTTCATATTTTTAAGTCGTTAGTTAAGGTAAGTTCTCCTACTTCGTTGACTCACTCCTATGCAACTGTGTTTCTCTGACATAAAAAATAGTGCGAAAAGGGCGAGTAGAAAAGTGACAGACTGTACGTAACTCCTGTTCTCCAGAGCGTTAAGCCAGCTAAAACGTTCGATAATTAAGGAGTCGGGTAATGAGTCAGAAATTGTAATCCTTATAGATTGTCGGCCATTTACAGTTCGGCCAAAATGAGTGTATAATATGCGTGGATTGGGGTGAGACAGGAACTGAAGAATGGTCACCGGTGTCAAGCATGAGTAGACTAAGTGAGGCTGTGTGGCTCGCTAAACGGGTCTAGAGGACGCTGACTGAAAACATCTGTATACGTAATGTCCGACGGACTCAACGGAGACGTAGAAAATTGGTCAGCGTAAAAACCGTTGATCTGTCACTGAGTGATGCATTTCCTTCGACGACAAGATATTTGCCTCCGGGATGAAGCCCTCTGAAACGACTATCTTGTGGAGGCTACAGAGGCGTCTTAAGCGAGTCAACGCCAATGAAAACAAAAGGGCAAGTGCGCAGTTCACGGTGAATTTGTTCTTGGCGCAACGTTTATCTTGGGCATGAGGGTTGAATATGCCGCGTATGATTATTTAACCGCCTAACGTAATTCGTGTCAGAATTCAGAGGTGCTGGGGAATCACAGAAGAATTCTCCAGGGAGACATAAAGTACAACATAAACGAGTTTTCCTGAGGTACAACCACTACCTTCTTTTACAGTCATTCATAGGTCAAGCAGAACAATAGGTAAGCAGTCGGACTACTTGCCACCCAGCGACACTTCCATTAAGGACGACCTTTGTTGACGGTGAAATCTTCCAACTACACCGTTCGATGAAAGATGATACGGGGCGGTCGTTATGTGATCGCGTCCAAGAACACGATTCAAACCACGGGGAAAGGTTGACGTGAATTGGGATCTACTTTTCAACAAAACCACATGCAATGGTCAACGTGTTAATATTTTTCAACTTCTCATCAATCTAGTTTAATGACATGATGGTGCAAAAAAATAATATGACTTATGGAGCACCTCAAGTTAATGCAACAATTCAGAAGAATTCCATCCCCATTTCAAAAATGCCTATATTTTCCGTAATACATGTAGCATCTTGTTTTCTGTAATAGGTTTTATACTATATTTGTACTTAAGAATGTAAGTAAAAAAGCAGCCTGAAATTATGATGATAAAATCAGACATTTGGAAAGGGTAGTTGACTAAGTTGATGTAATGTTGAATGCATACATTATTTATACATCGTCGGTCGTTAACTTAGGGGAAAATACTAGGTTTTATCTCATAGGTCTCACAATTTTTTTATAGAACACAGGTATTACGAAATTGGTTCATTATGCTGAAAAAAAGGAAATGTCTGTTAGAAACATCCAGACGAGTATCATAGGTATCAGTTCAGTTCAGTTCTAGGTTTGAGGGCACGACGGCCAGAAGACCAAATTGGCCCAACTTTTAACCCGGACAGTCTTGGAAACCACGTTGCTGCGACAACACCATCTTACAGAACTCAGTTGTCAGACGCAGGTTGAATATTCCGCGTGGACGGATTAATTCAACCTGAAAGTACTGAACCGCTACTGCTGTTGGCACTCCCACATCAAGGTCGATGTATTAATTAGTCTGTATAATGTAACACTTCTCTCAAAGTAGATTGAAATAGCCACACTAAGGTAGTCCGCAATTCTAGGGAAATGTTTACCAAGTCTTCCACATGTGTCAGGTTTCCAACCTAAAACTAACTGTCAATTTTCACGGTAATTCAAGGGATCTTGTGGAAATGGCTTCTAGGCTAACATGACGCACGAGTTTGGACTCTTGCTATACTTTTCGTTGATAATTTCCCACTCATTGTCCGTATTCCGTCCAACTACTGGTTATGTATGGACTCTATGCTATTCTCAAAATGTGGACCGCGCACTCGAATGCCTAATTTTAATTGTCTGTCATTAACATCAACAACTATTCATAAAGTACGTTAAGCTCTCTCTTTATTGGTCAGATATTCCAGTATACAAAAGATACTGTAGACCAAAATTGTGTCATCTGACCGCAATAATTCGTAATGAAATCCGGACTGCAAACTTTAAGTCCGTACTTTCAATCCACTCAGGTGACGCAAATTTGCGATCCAACATCTAGTTGAGGTGCTCGCGAGAAGCTGCCAGTGTCTGGTCACATGCAGGACATTACTAAATAATTACAACTAAAAACAACTGAATTAGTTCCAGTTCTTCTGTCTCAATCATTTATCGCAAAGCCTTCTGTGTTGAGATTCTGTTTACCTCATCTGCAGCTCGAACAACGACGCAAACCACGGTGCTATCAGCTGTAAAGGCTGAGCCTCTGTTGGCCACTTTGTCCTCTGCTCAATATTCGATTGGTCATATTACAGCTCGTAACTCCGTTTGTGACACTGCTATCCGTCAGCAACAGACTGTCGGTTTTATAAGGTTGTAGAATCTGTCAGGATTCTCGGCTATACGCAGTCTATCGGGGCAGCTGTAAACCTCTTGATTCAGGGCAGAACAAGACAGAACGTTGAAGGTTTACTCGGATAAAACTGGTTCTGTACATAAATAAGCAACGGTTAGCAAATTATACAACTTACAACCAAGTGAACTCTGTGCACGGAATTTAACCGTCAGCAAATATCAACCGGTAGCGTAAACAGTCCAATGCGGCGGTACAAAATAAACAAAGGGCGAGTTCAAGTGAGAGTTCGTAGTGTCTATGCAGAGTGGGTTACGTGTAATAATGTAAGAAATGTTCGTCCAGTATTTAATGTAATCAATACATGGGGATATATATGTAGGACCTACAGTACGATAGTTTGACCAATGAGGTATGGACATGGGTGTTCGACTTCAATTACCATTGCCAGGGTAATTCAAAGTCTCGAATTCCGAACGTTGCATTATCGTACTTCAATTCAGCGTTGACGATTCCCTCATCTTGCTAAATGTGGTAATTTGCCGCGAACGTGCCAGTTGGGATAGCACACGACTGACGCTATCAATTTAATTGCTTAGTATTTTATTGCCCACAAGTCCGGTCTCCTTGACCAACTGCACTTTTCAGTAAATCAGTAAGACCTAGAGTATTGCCAAGTGCTCTGTGTCTCGACCTGCCTTGTGGATCCCACTGAGCAATTACGTCATCGACAGTCAGGTATTGTTGTTTAAAGGTATGGGAAGATTATAACGATGTAACGGTTACGCACATAGTTTTAATATTCTGCATGTAAAAACCAGACAATATTTTCTCCGAACCTTTGAAAACAGACTTTTCTGGATTAGTTGAAATTACTGTCAATGTTGCAACGGAGTACTGTCCTTTCACAGACCCACAAAACCAAGTTACTATGAAAGATTCTTGGCGATGAAGATCAACAGTATTTTGATGCCACGCACAGACATTTGACATACTAAGTGAGCTGTGGGAAGCACGGCAACAATCTTACACTCCAAGTTGTGCGAAGCTCCATATGAAAGAGCAAATGAATTTAGTTTTCTCATTTAACAGCCTACGGTTGATTACCGTTACATAGAAATGTCGCCCATCAAGTTCGAGTATGAAATAAACCTGTGGATTTATCGTATCTAAAACGATCCCAAACTTGAAATATTATTGTCAAAAGATAAATCTGCCTAAATTCTGTAGAAAGCTTGCATTATTGTTTGACAACAGTAAAACATTACTAACAGTTCTCACAGCAGACAATCACGGACGCTGTTGAGATTGCTGTCAACTCAACCAGCGGATCGCTGAGACATCCGAACAAACCATCTATTTGCTATCGGTGTGGAAATCAACACTCCTCGTTCAACAAGTGCTGTCCCAATTAGACAGTTTTTTACCTATCTGGAAAAAGTGAACGTCTGACTCTAGTCTTTTGCACAAAATTCTACCTGCTCTCAAGATCTCATTCGCCAGAGGACTCAGTGAAAGTTGTCGACGAATCTATACAAAATCCGTCCTGTCGCTGCTACTCCCTGGAGTGTTATGACTGATAATTTTTGTCAGCCTCCACCCTATTCTGTGCCACCGGAAACTGAATGAAAACCAGTTTGTACGAACGTGATACCGAGGTATCGGTAACGATAAGCGGTGAACAAATAAAAGCTAACATTAAGACGTATAGTTTATCAAACCTTACGCAACATGAGCTTTGTGACTTTTAACAAGCTAAGCTTAATTGGCCATAACAGTGAATGAACTCGTTGTTCGTCACTCAAGCGATGTACCACCCATAACAAGATTGAATTAGTAACTGTGTGGGAACCCACTTAGATGACCAAAACATAGGTCAACCGGAACCAGCTTGTTGCCATCCAAGACGATCGAACAGTCTTACGGCAGATGTGTAGAACAAGCTTCTACTCTCGCAATAACTATCTTCCATTTACGACGCGCGCTAGCAGAACGGCATAACCGTCAAAGTTTATGATTACGCTCAGTATAAGAACAGCTTACATTAAATTTTATGTTTGCTGGAGTCAATGAACAACATGATGTCGTGTTTCGAAGTACGATGCAATTAAAGGCGTTCGATAAACAATTGAATTATCGATGCGTTTCAAATGTTGATTTTGTCACGAATTTACACTTATCCTTAGGCTAGATGGAATAGGAGCGTGTGGAACATGTGATGATGATGATGATGATGATGATGATGATGATGATGATGATGATAATAATAATAATAATAATGATAATAATGATAATAATAATAATACGGATAAAGTGATAATACGTTAAATAACGACACAATAAAACATCACTGTGAACATCTTGCATGATTAGCAAAACAGCAGGTTTTTGTTGGAGCCAAAGTGAGAAGACTGTGAAATGGTTTCATACGATGAGAAATGTTTGTACATGATAGATACACGTTTTCACCCCCCTCAGTGTGGGCAGAATGAGCGACTGCATTTTACAATTTTTGAATAGGTAAGTGAACACACTCATCGAGGCAACAAAGTAATCGTTGGAAAATAGATTAAACACAGGGGAGCAATCTGACAAAAAACGGTGTTCTGCGTACACAAACGTGTTAGTTGCAATAGCACATCTACGAGCTTGTGATTGTGTTTAAACGATTGTTTGTATTGGTGATGCTGTGAAGACATATGTCACCAGTGTCGAGATGCTGGACTAATAAACCTTTGTCCATCCGCGTTCTTGGTTCACAACCTACTGCTGGGAAGTTTGTTGTGATACAGTTCACTGAAAGGAAACAAAACGTTTTTACTTAATTTTCGTTTATTTCCCAAGACGACTATTTGCAATCGACTCATAAGTTTTGAGGATAGTTGTAATATTCGGAATTATGGACGTCGAATAACCCTCGAAATCGTAATTCAATTGAAATCTCCTCTGTATGTAATGATGAAGAGGCCTCCGATTGGTTGCAGTAATCAGTTGTTATTCATGAGTCAACAACCCGTATTTATAGATGTACATCAGTATTACGGAAATTAGAGTCTGTCGCTGACTGATCATAATAATGCAGGCGAAGTCACAAACCGTAAGCTGATTAGTGCAATACAGAACAAAGAACTTGGCGAATACAGAAAGTGTAACACTGAAAACTCTACATCCAATTCTCGCGGTATCGTGACAAGGGTATTTGGGTTGCCATTTGCTGAATTGTCTATTGTGTCTGAGTTTGTCTGAGCGGTGAAACGAATAGATTTTCACCACAATAGTCTTAGCATCCTCTGTCTGATGGTTTAGTAGATTCATGGATTCATAGCGATTTCAAACTTTTGTACAATCCCAACTGACCAGAAATCAGCACAACAGTGACAATACTGATTACCAAAGGTTCTTTGTGAACATTTGGCAAAGGTTATTTGTTCATTTTCAGAGGGATTCACAATGTTGACTCGAAATCCGCTGCTTATTATGACAAATAAAAAAACGTCCTCATAGGTGAACAGATATTTTCTAACAATACACCAAGCGAATGGTTCGTAGCGCGCAAATCGAGGACAGGTCATGATAGTGTGCTTGGTAGTAACCACAAGAAACTTTGTTGTTGATAACTCAAAAGTTGGAGCAGAATGAAATTTTTAGTACAGCTTCAGTTATTAAAGTTCTGAAAATAACAGGATTTCGTCACTTCAAGATCTATCCCGATTGTGTTCACTGCCTTAAGAACATGATAGGCAGTCACTTAAGAGTCATGCTGTGGACGAATTAGTCAAGTTCGATATAATAACTGGTTAACTCATGTGACATATCAGTCAATAACCAGTCTATTTAGCTATCTAAACGTAGAAGACCGAATCCCTTTCAGCAAACACCGAAATCATGTCAATTACAAACGGACGTGCAAACACATCAAAATAGAAGGTAAATAGAGTAAATTTTTATCATACCACGTTTTTCTTCCCGTTCACAAAGGTATGTGGACAAGCTACGTACAGAACGTTGCGTGATAAAACCCCACATGAAGTGTCATCGCTCGGTCCAGTGTTTTCCTGTCAACGCCAGAAAAATGGTCTACTAGGGCTTGCAGTTCGACGTAAAAAAAAAACATAGACCTACCAATCCACTAAAATCAATATCTGAAGTTGCATTAGAGGAATTTGGGTATAGTCTCTTGATCTACACTTGACAACACGGCGTGTAAAAAGCTGATAATACGGAAACCGTGAGATACGATGAAAACTTCGAATTTACGAAATGACTTACCAAACACTACCGGACGAGGTTAACTGAGTAGTAATTAAGAATAAGGTAGGTTGTGTTTCAACTGTGTAACACATAATATCAGACACAAACAGTACAAGCTGGTGTAAGATGCTATTCAATAGCCTAGTGGCTGGCTGTCTAAAGCCACTCGTGCAGCATGGAGATATAGTACATTAAATTTACTAACACGTTTACCTATTCAACTTTTGTATGGCTTTTCAAGGGTCATGAACGAGGGCTTTGTATCATTATTGATTCTAAATATGTTGAAGCCAACCCATCACATGAAAACGTGATGGCCATCTGCGATGCTGAAACTAACGCGCTAACGACTCCATTCTCGAGTGAGGGTTTCCCTTTCGCTGTGTTTGGTCAAAAGACAAATATCTGTAACCGCCAGATGTGTTTTCGTTATTTAAAAATTTTCCATCAACGGAAACAGGTGGGCATGTGCGTGATTACGCTGAATAGTCAACGGTGAAGTTTTCTATGCCAGATTCAGCGTCGAAGGAAGTAAGTTCAAAACATACATAGGATAGTCAGCTCTACGGTAAAACGAATGGGGTTAGTACTGGAACCTATTTTCGGTTTTAGGAGGTATCTCCGTGGATAACATAAGAGTTATAGTGACTCAGAATACTCAATGAAACATCATTTGGCTGTACATATTTGGCGACATTTTTACCCATCTATATGAAAAACGCGCGCCAACCCTTTACTGAGGCCCAACCATTTTCACTATTAATCTCTTATTCAGAAATAGATAGACCGCTTCACTTTCTAGATCTACAGCTAAAGAATACACTAAGGCGATTGTGATAAAAGCGGCTAAATTGGACTGGTTTCGATTACGTAACAACACACTGAATGACGCTAACAGGTCAACCAAGTGACTTGTATACACGATCTATTTAGTAATCGAAGGTGTCAGATTCTGTCGTGGTCGTTGCTTTGTTAGTGTTTGTTGAGTCGTCGTGTTAACTAACCACTTAGGGATGTGTTCCGCTACTCGCTGTCATAAGCTGCGGTCTGTCCTACCAGCGTGTTTGTCAACGCAAATGCAGGAAAACTAGTAAGTTAGACGAGAGGCAGAATTATCTGTTGGGTCCTGATCAGAAACATAGAAGAGGACAGAGCAAATGGAGAACAGTATTCCCAATTCGACAGTTGGGTATTAACGATTTAGACTGATCGCAACATTTTGCCAACCTCCGTTCCTATATGATCAACCTTAAAAGTCGGCTCCAATCAAACTTGCTAGTTAGAAGCGGTATCAGTGTAAGTTTTCGTCACCCGTAGTTTACAGTGGATTTCTATAATCTTTTCGGAATGACCGTCGACCTGTATAATGTCCTTCGAAAAGCCTTCTCTGTTATCGATACTGTCATCTGTTCATACTTATCTGGCTCTAAAGAACAAGGTTTGGACTGACCCGCGCCATCAAAAAACAGATAAAAGGGAAGGTACTGGCCATTGTGTGTTCCCCTTTGACAAACCACGCGTTTTTCATAATTCCGTCTTTACGCCGATTGATCGAAATATCTCAAAACGGCAGACTTCTCCTAGTATCGTGTTCGTAAGAAACTGCTAAATTGGGGAAGGATGAGTTTAGAAGTCTGTGGAGTTGTCTGGAATGAATCCCATTAGTAAATACTGATATATCACCGACCTACTGTTCATAGAGAGTGCTACTGTCAGTCGAGTTCGAACTTCGTCTTTCAACCACCTCCAGCAACATGTCAGCCAAGGTCGAGTCCAGTGGGTTGCCCATTGCCACACGATCAAACTGCTTGTTAGCAGTACAGTCAAAATGAAAGCGAATGTACTCGGTGCGTGAATAGAACAAGTCCATAGAGTATGCACTCGAAACGCAGTGGTAAATTCTCGTGAGAAATAAAACCGCATGGTCTCATAGGGAGTCCCAAGCAGAGGTACATCCATAAATAACAAATCGACGTCAAAAGAATACACTTTATATGTGGCAACAACACATATCTTCACCCCACCAGTCGCTCTCTCAACTAATTCAAATGGATCGTTTATACAACAGGAACCGAAGTAATAACAAATCGGACTGAGAATGATTACAACCCATCTACTCAGTATGTGAAAGGTTGCATTGTCCATAGATGTTATGGATCTCAATGAGACACTGCTTTTGTGCCATTTCTGTGAACCCCTCATTTGTGGCATGAGCGTCCCCGGTAGCTTCTTTGATTACACTGGACCTCCTTTATGTGTCCATGTGACATGAGAACTTAGCGTTCTTCGGAAGTGTGTTTTTCTGTCAAAATATTGCTATCTGGCATGTGATCTGACTTGAAGTTCTGCCCATCGATAGGCAGTTTTCGTTGTAGAAGCATAATTTCCTATTGAAGATTATACTGCCAGAACCTCTGTCAGGTGTGAGAAACACGACGTCCTGCATCTTCAATAAATGTTCAAATGCCCCATGGTGTTCAGATGTTAAGCAGCACTGCTGTTGAGGGGTTACAAAGTGATGTGAGATATCGACCAGTTTGGCATAATATCAACCAGCGTTTTTCGATTAAGTGCAATAGCCTTTTCAAACGGTTATACACATTTTTGAACTGGACCAGAGTTTGCAACCAGAAAAACTTCTGTGGTGGAATTTTGAATGACTTTATTTCTGAATGAGTAGAGTCATTATTGATTTCCATCCTGACTAGTCTCCCGCCCAAATGGGTGTATATCGTTTTTACGGTTATTATCGTTCCGGTAGCTTCGGGCAAAGAAAAGGACCACGCCGGGTGCGGTAGGAATAAATAGAAAATTGTATGTCAATAGTTACAGTGAGTTGTTGGAACCAGTCCAACAGAATAATACCCAGTCTGTACTCACTATCGAAAACCAATCGACAATGAAAACAAGGACTCAGCGCGTTGACCCTCGTGTATTAGTATCGACCCTGGAAAATAAGTGTACAGAGAAAACACGTCAAGCTAGCGAGGCACGGAGCGAGTTGTGATTTTAGCCCCGGGACGGATATTACAAAAGGGATGGCTTGACTAAAACAAAGGTAAAAACCAAAATCATCAAAAGTGTACAGGTGAATGCGACTATCAAAAATATCATTTATTATAGTCGCTACATAGCTCTCCCCCAGAAGGCTAGTAAATATTACACATGCCTTCGTTATTCCAGAGAGAGAGGAAAATATACACGTCTTTCTGGTTTATCACAGTTGCAGGGTGATACACACGATGAATAATGACATGGGATGGGGAATGTCAAAGTTCGGGGAAAGGGTCGAGCGAAAATTGGCCGTCGCGCTGGAAGGATTCTTTTATTTAGATTATTTAGTCTTCGGTGCGTTTCTTCTCTATCGCAGCGGGCTGCCCAACCCTAAAAACTCTTGAGAGAAAAGGGGGTAGGTTTGTCCAGTGCTGTACGATAGGTAGTTAGGAGTTGTCTCTCCACGCACCATGTTCGGATAGTCTGGAACGGAGAAAAACACCGTGAAGTACCCGCACGACAGGCGGAAATGGGTAACTCACCGGGTCAACGTATCCGAGTGACTAAATAATTTCACAGCCGAGGATTTTGCGGACCCTGCGATTTCTGAGCGTGGCTGCGTTCGGTTTGCTCTTCTTCTTGTGTTGCTGTCTAAAGTTGATAGACTCGAAAAAGAAGAGGGTTAGCATACGAATAAACCTGGTCCAGAACAACGCCGTTTGGGTTGCGGACCTGGTAACGCATCAGATAACTGCAAATGCATGAGAGTCCAAATAAAAATTTTGTCGTTTTTGCTTATGTCCAGACATACCATAACTCAGAAGAGCAGGTGGACAAAAACGATGAGTACGAATATGCGTAGATTATGTTAAAAAAATAAAACGTCATTTCCGAAAGTAAGAAACGTTAACATACTCCGCAAAACGTACGGGCTTGCGAAGCTCCCTACCAAGACGATTATGCCTAGAGGTAGAGGGAGCAAGAGTTGGGGCTGCGGGAGTTGCAGGGGGTTCCGGGGACGGAACAGTCTTTGCTGACACCGGAGGTTCCCGGCGAGGAACGTTACTTGTCGACGGGAGTGAGGCTGATGATTCCTCCATAAATGCTGGTTTCAGCCGGTCGACAGAAACTACCTCGCGTTTGCCATTGCGGCTAATGGTGAAGGTTTTCGTGTCTCTTGCGAGGACACGATAGGGGCCGGTGTATGGGGGCTGCAATGGTCGACGAAGGTCATCCGTACGAAGGAAAACGTGTGTACACGATGACAGTTTAGCGTGCACATGCACAGCGGATGATTCGAGGGTGGCATATGGCCCACCAGATCGACGTGCACATGATGAAAACGTGCGTCTGCAGGGGAAAAGTGCGTGGGGCTTTGTACGACGGTGGACTTTGGAACGCTGGCATTGGAGACAAGAACGGCTCCAATTGCGGACATCGTGGTTTACCTTAGGCCATACGAAACGTTCAGCGACAAGTTTAACTGAAGCGCGTATGCCAGGATGAAACAGGTTGTGCAGTGTGTTGAACGCTATGCGGCGAATAAAGGCAGGCACAACAGGGCGAGGTGTGCCCTGGGAAGTGTCGCAGAGGATCGTTCCCTCCGAAGATGTCAGAGGTACTGGTTGGATTGTGAGAGAGCTCTTTTGACGAAGATGCTCGATCTCAGGATCAGTGGCTTGTGCAGCAGCCATGGCTGCTAAATCAATGCCATTGTCAGCAGATGCGCTGAGGTTATGTGCGCGTGAAAGAGCGTCAGCGACAGTGTTTTCGGTACCTGAGACATGTCGTATATCAGGGGTAAACTGAGAGATATAGTCCAGGTGCCTAAC
>LOND01001293.1:50446-72507 GCA_014220965.1 Paragonimus kellicotti | reverse complement strand
AAAGCTCGTTAGCAAGCAAGATTGGTTGATCATAAAAAAATGTCCAACCAGGAGACGGCAAAAAAATGAGCACCAAAACCATCACTACATCCTTGGGAAGCAGGGAATAGTTCACCATTCATAACAGCACGATTAGTCATAAGGTGTCCTTAGAAGAGGAGCTTGGTCTCTGGTACGTTTATCGAGCCTGTTCATCCGTGCTGTTCGTGGGCGGCACTGGTATAAGATAATTTTCCTATTACCCTTGGAACAGTGACCTTTTTGATGTGGGTATCCCGGCACAGCCTAAAACGAGATAACTCAGACCGTTAGGATGCTGGCTCTGAGCAACATACCGCAAACTCTGTGCCCGCTCCATTTCATTAAGCACAACTAAACCAGGTCTGATGGACACAACAATCAGTGCTTGTCATGTAGGGGACAACCACCTTTAAAGGCAGTACCGCGTACTCCACCAATTGGGATCAAAGAGCAGTTCTTAAAACCGGTGACTGTAATTGGGATGCTCCTCTGAATGTTGTTCTGTAGCCTTTTCAGGCCTATCGCCAACGTACTTTTATGTACACCTGGAGAACATGAGGCGACCGTGGTTAATTAGCCGCAACTTGAGTTCCTTCGTAATACTTAATGTTGTATTGAAACGCCGTAATCATATGACACTGAAAACAGCGGTCTGCACAGTTGGCTGCAGCGCAACAAGATGTTAATCGTCCACTCACAATCCACGATGAGCCCGACCAGAAGTTGCTGTGTCACGAGCCGTCGCTAACTACAAGGGTGATGTGGAATAGCTTCCAGGAAGAGAAAATGATAGTCCGGAGTTAAGCGTAAAAACTAGAATCGAAATGAATGCAAGCGCGCCAATGACTGCGGCACATTATGATTCCGGATAACGTTTCTAGCCGGCGATTTGAGTAATTACGAGGACCCTAGCCTGTCAGGCAGTGCCTGTGCTAACTTCTCTATCAATCTGCTGATGTGTGTCAACAAACTCTACATTTCTACTTAAGCGTGTTGTGTATCATTTGCAAAGTAACTTGTTCATTATTTTTTTCAACAGACCGATGATAAGCAGGCGGCTCCGCCCGAAAATCAGGTGGATACCACAATGCGCTACGCGCGGTCTGACCGGACTAGCTTGCTAGCTTCACCTCCATCCAGCACGTCGGCCGCTGTGCGAGGGCCAACATCTCGACTTCAAAATTTAGCAACGCAGCTGAACTCCACTTCGGCTGCTGTTCCATACAGTGATTCTCTTGCGAGTCCCGTTTCCAATTGGCAACACTTTTGTAGTCCTGGTTCTCCTCCCGCTGTTGTAGTTTCCACCTCTGCTGTCTCTACCGCTGGCTCAACACAACCTCAGCGACCTTCCAAAGTGACATCTCTGGTTACCACATCGGCCATATCGTCAAGTTCTAATATTCCGTTCGTACCCTTCTCAGACCAGAAATTATCTTCGGCAGGGATACATACATTAAAAAATGTATCTATTACCAATCGGAATATCGGTGGGGTAGGTCTGCAGAATCCAAACATGACCCGACCAAGTGTGCCTGTCAGTGTCATGCTCACCTCTTCGTATCCCGGTACTGGTGCACAGTCGGCCATTCGTAGTGCCAAGCTGCCACCAACTCTTCCAAACACATCTGCTCTGCGGTTTTCTTGTACTACCCCGGGTCAACGCATCCTCATTCAACAGTCCGGTGTGAATGCCAGATCTATTTTGGTTCAGCCAGCAGAGAACACGAGGTGAGAGATTGGTTTATTCTTGACATCGATAGATTTGAATGTGCTCAGAGATTATCGGTTTGCATTGGTTACGAAATTAAGAGGTGGGTATCCTTTTGGCATGTCATTGTTTCACGATGGGCGCCGTCCGATCACCAATCTGTCATTTTCATATATTGTTTATGAGTAGTAAATAAATTATTTAAATTGTGATCCAAAAATATTCGTGCACTTGCATGAGCGAATCAAAAAACCTCATACGGCTTCTGTTTTCCATCTATTTTAGTGGTCTTTCGGATGAACCCCAATGAAATACTGCACATTCTCTCCATTTTATCCATACACTTCCCCTCTCGTCCTGTGTATAGCTCATTCATCTGTTCATCTTTCTCCAGAATTCATTACATTCGAAGTATTTCTGTTCCTGGCGACTCATGATTACACCCATGTACAGTTGTATGTGACCGTCTATGTTACTTCTTCTTTTATCACAATTACTGGCTGTCAGTTATTGCTGATCACTTAAGAATTTGAAGCATTTGATCTTATAGACACGCACGTGTCTTTTTTAGACAAACTTTTGTTGTATCTGAATAGATAGCCTTTTTGCGTCCTTGTAGTTAGTTGCGCTTGGAGTATAGGGCTTGATTATTATCTTTTCGGGTACGGACGAAATGTCTGAGGATAGACTATTGGAGGTCAGTTTCGTATCGATGTACTCTGTTTTTTCTTCCTCCGAGTGAGCCTGTCAAGTCAGTGTTGATCCGTTGGTAAGGCCCGTTGCCGGTTTAATGTAGTGATAGGTTTGGTCGGTGTAAGTTGAACACCACTCATTTAGTCGCCACTTTTTCGTGGCTTCTCAGCCACATCCTTTCCAAAAGAAGCACTTCTTATCTTCGAGTCGTCCGTATTTCAAATTCTCGTTATTTGATGCCGCCATAATGTATTCCATCAGATTTTTACTTCACAACTCTTGGGTCGTTGCTCTAATCAGATAACAATGGAACGGTGTGAAAAAGTATATATTGTACTAGACTTTGTAACGAGTATACCTTTGACCGAACGCAGGAAAACAGCACCTCATAGTAAAATGGGTTCGTGACAAAAATCAACTAAAATGTTTCCGGCGAAAGTACAATCTAGGTTCCATACGATCAGTGCGGTTCTTCTGCAGGCGTGCCTTCAGAATCGTTAAAGTTGGTGATCTCAGTGCAAGAAAGAAATTTCACGAAAACCTGAAAACGCGACCAAAAGTCGCGTAAAGGCGACGTGTGTTGTAATTCAAACAAATGATAGGCGTGCATATAAAGTGGATAAAATAGGCGTAATAATTTTGTACAGTAGAATACAAAATCTAATAAATCCTGCGGGATTCCGTTCCGCGAGTGTTGAAAGGGTTGATACGTTTGATGGGTGAGAATGGGAAGTGTTGAGCATTGCAATATTTCGAAAGTTGTTAACCGTCTGCGGTTAAGCTTAGGTGGGTTCGGGCGTTTCAGGATTGAGTGAAGAGACGGGTCATTCATTGCACGTGTGCTGATTGGACTTTGAGTTATTAACGATAGGATCGGTCGCAAAATGGCTGACAGGGTTTTCGCTAAGATAGGTTTGCGAAACTTCTCGTTTGTCAGTAGTTACCGCATCACGGGATTCATTACGGCCAATCGGAAAAATTTGAGACGTTTGACGGCGCGAAATGGTCTGACGTGTGGGTGCTGAAGAAGAGTTTGGACCTCATTGACGCTGATAATCATGGAGGCCTACAGTCAAGGACCCCTGAGCTGGTGTTCAACACGGTAGACGGTGGCTGTATCCCCTAGACTACTTTGGTCACTGCGTGAAAGTGGTAGCGTCAAAGTTAACTGGGTCGGCGTTTACATGTTGAAACAGTACACTAGGAAGCCATGGTGTTGGGCTGTAAACTAATTCTGCACTTGTATGGCTGATGTTCTTTACTGCCGACTGGTGCCCTAGCCTCACATGTGAACGTTGCTTTTGTTGGATCTTAAGAGTAGCCCCTAGTTGACGATGAATACGTTCGGTCAGACCATTTGCCATTATCTTCATGTACCTTTATTGGTGCTTGATGCCCTTGAGGTGCCCTTATGAGGTCCGTGATCGATCATGCGGTTGTTTCACAATAATCGCGACCGGCCACTCGGTGGAGCGATTCACGAGTTACGAGATGTTGGTAAGGACACGACAACGTCACTGAGCGTGGCTGAAGTGGCCATCAAGGCAGTTAAATATGCCTTCTTTTGTGTTCCTGTCATAATTCTTTGTTATATTGGTGGTGCGTACACGATGTTGCCGGTTTCCAGATGTTCATGTTCGACCAAAAACCCGTTGCACGAATGTTCGCATGAGACATGCGAGGAAGATTGTTTAAGAAAAGTTGTGAAGTTTATTGATGCGAGCACACGTTGATTGACAACCGTGGTATCATATGTTCGCACCTTCGAAGTTGACCAAGTCAGAGTGTCCGGGACTGCGGCAGTTCACTGTTTTCTCGTGTGCGCGCCAAGTCTTCCAGGTTAGCAGTGTTGGTTTGGTGTAACCCATTCGTGGCATTCAGGCCTACCGACAACCGAATTCTCGTGCCACGCGATACGTTGCGTATCCGGTGTAAGTTGCGGAATTCAGTCTGTCCGTCAGATTCACCTTGGTGTGTAACGATCTGGGATGGCGTTGAAGGTAAGTCAATAGTTTGAGGTAGGTTAGCGCAACGAAGTCGCACTCTTGTAAGATATGTCGGAAGTATTTTGCTGTGAAGTAACTTGCGAGCGACACACTGTTGTCCGCATAGCCTAGGATCTCGCTGCTCACGTCCTGCTGGCTTGAATGTACCAGTCCCCAACCAGCGCTGTACGCTTGTTTGCTTACAGGCGGGCTAATGCGTTCACCTGTTTCTGTTGTGAGGGACGGTATTGACCCAACTGGCAGCCAACGTTCGCGGCTGATTTTCAAGACGAACAAGTGGTTATGACATCCGATCTGGTTCTGTGACAGCGAAAAGATTGTGGAGCTTTTCTTTGGATGTCCGTGCGTTTATTTATCACGACACTTAATGTGTCCATCCGATTAACATTCAGACAGGTGTAACTGAAGCCGGTAGCGACGTGTTGTGGGGGTTTGCTGACGGTAAAATCGTACTTGGGTTCTTTTTAATTGTAGACACGCTCTTGCTGTTTCCGCTAGGCGATTCGCTCGTGTTGTACTCGCCTGGCTAGCCGTTTGTAGTCCAGCTGCTTTGGATCAACAATTTTAAGGCTAGCTACACTACGTTGACATCCCGTTCCTCTTTTATTACGCACTGAATGGCATAAACCGGTGAGCACTTAATATGCTGCTTCCCCACGTTTGATAAAGGTATGATTGGCGTCTGTCAGCGACAGACCATCCTCATGTCTACTAAGTGGAATCCAGAAGCCTCTAAAGTGGTAGGATTAACAGTATGCAGTTTCTCAGGTAACGTTTACTTGAAGTCTTAGCGCAAAATACGGTAGTTCGGCGGTCGTTAATGAATTTTGTAACCGAATTAAACTGCCAATCAGCCATCGGGCTTGCGTTAAGGTCTGGTTCAAGCGTTATGACAAATCACTCGATGTGAATGCTGCAAACTTGGTTGATTTTTTGCATTAAGCCCAACTGCGAAACTTTTGGATTTCCGCTAGATTCGAACCACCGACAGGAACAGCATGCTCAATCGCTGTACCAGTTGAGCTACGAATCCACGTTGGGAGCTCGGAGATTTCACACGGACTGGTTATGTTTAAGCCCGGACCATGTACAGTATTGTAACCATATTGTGCCGAAGAACCTACTTGACTGTTCATTCCCAAACACATGTTTAGCCCGCGTTTTCAGTGAACGCACGCCATCTTTTAACACTTGTATCAATTGCTTTTAACATTCGCAGTGTGGTTACTCGGGAGTATGAGACGATCAAATCAGAACGAGTGCAGACAGCTAATAAACTATAAAAACATCACTGGGTTGCTAGAAAACAATCGGGGCGACGGAGTTTCCATACAGTATTCTCAGCTAGGCTGCCGAGTATTTGTCTGCATTCTGGTGAGTGCGTTTTCCATATTAAGCCTGACAAAGCTACGTTCGCATGTACGGGGTTCAGTACATCAGCTTCACTGTTGTCCGAGGTCATTGGCCAGGTCGAGAGATGATGGAAACTAAGAATTTACTCCGTCAACATACCAGGCTACCCTCCGATCATTCTAGGCTTGGCGAATTATTACAACCTTGAACCTCATGCGCACAATGTTCGGACCTCACTGAATTACTAGTGGCAGAAATCCAGCTCAAGTTAACTGGTATTTAGGTGTTTTATCTCGTCTTTCCGCTGAGGAGACGTTGAAGAGTCAAGCATTTTACCTGCATCAGCGGATAATCACGTTCATAGAAGTAGCTTCAGACTCAGTCAGTAGCCTGTTGGCAACTGTAAAAATATCAGCAGCAACAACAGAAAAGACCATTTTATTGCAGAAGTTGTGCAGCATATTCAAAGTGGTTGGTCGAATGGTTCAAATTTTCCACCATAAAAACCTACTGACTCAGAATAACGATCGTTCAGCGTTCTGTGGTCGTATGATTCCCGCAGGTTTGCAATGACGCCTATTAAAACTTGCTCTCAGGCCGTCATGGCGTCAGTCGCACTAACTTGGTGGTTTGCAGTTATGTTTACTAGCCAGCAACTGACAGACGGCTCAAGCATTTGGTTTGAACCTGTAAAAATTGTGTAACAGCTATTAATGTTCCTTAACTCCGTCCAATGCTGACAAACCGCGGCGCCGACATCATTTTGGTTTTACACGCTCGTTAAGTGTGTTCTAATTATTGACAGTTGAATATTTCAAATGGCAAGGAGTTTCCTTTATGCCAATAACTACGACGATATCAACAGCAGTTTCTCATCTCTGAATGGGTATCTCAATTTTGTGTCCCCGAGACTTTAGCGGCCTTTAATGGACCCCCAGCTCGGTTCACTGGAACATAGAGAATGTTGAATTCGATGTTTTAACGCCCGGTTATCACCCACAAGCTTACATCCAAATGTAAAGATTCGTGAGTATTTTTGAAGGGGCATTACAGTGGTTGGAAGAGGACATTTCCGTAAGGGAAGTGATTGACGTTTTCAGAAATATTTACTCCTCACCAGTTAACGTAAGGTTTCATCGGTTGGATAACAAAACGGAGTGTAGTGCTCGAAATTAGGAACTTTGAATAGCCGTGGGAATCGTACTTAAATTCGAACCCTCCGCGTGAGTAATAAAGAAACGATCATAGACTGATTGCACTGAGCAGCTATCACTCATTGTACAAGAACATGGATCTTTAGATGTACATCAGTAAAAAAAAACAGTTTGATGTCAGTTGACATCCGCAGCTTGTACTGTGTCAAAAGCAATCTGGTTGGTACCATAGAGAATAATGAAACTGTCCACTCATGCTGTTGTGCCCTAAAACGGTGTTGTATTGGCCCACTGCTAGGTTGTCATTTGCGTTCGGGTTAGGGTAGAAGGTGAGTCGAGTAGTACTAAGCTAACGGGATTGCACTTCCGTCAGCATCACAATGCACACCTCGGATATTTCTCTTTGCAAATGCAGTCTGCGTGCGGAGTAAGCGTCACACGGGAGAAGTATGGCTATTTGGCATAACTGTCAACCGCGGAGGCAGTTTCAGAATTAACAAAAAATAACAGCGTCCTCCCCAAGTGTGTTCGTCTTTAGTCTTTGTATGCGATTCCAACAAGACCAAGTCCGAAGTCTGCGATTTGGAAAGCGGCGAACCGCGTGTTTCCAAATTAGTTGATCAGTACGGATGTACCCAATCCTAGCGTACTCTAAAACCTACGGCAATGATCATTGTCTGAGTAGAACGGTTAGTGAAGAATGAAGAGAACCCACCGGAGTGTAACCTTTCAAAACCCAATTCACCTTCTCAGGGAGGCGGTCTCGTTCGTTTCAAACAGTCCGTTCTGTTACGATAGAAATCAGCACTAACCGGTCAAACAACAGCGAACTGTTTAGCATAAAACATGCGTTTCGCTGTATGCAAGCATAAGCACCGAAAATTTATCGATGCCCCCATAACAAGCGGACATTTGCATAGACGATTCTCTCTGGTCTGCTTAAATAAGTTACATTTTCTTGGCTAGTTACAATGTTGCCCATCTAGTTCAAAGTAGAAGTCTCGTTAGGATACAGCGTATCACTCACTCGCGACTACAGGCTGATGAGGATCAATAACCAAACAATGATCTGTCGACCCACATGTTGTTCAATACGTTCTCATCAGCGCCTACACAACCAGCGGCCACTACCATTTTATACACCTGTGATGATCTTCGCAAAACTAGTCGGTTTCACCACCTCGTCAGTCGTTTAGACGTTAACCCAATGACAGCCTGGCTACATCTGTTCAATGACTTCTTGATTGGTTGAATGTTCGACATTTCATAATTGAGGTTAGCATGTCACGTTCGTTTTCGCTCCGTACCGAACGGTATGTACCGGTGCTGTGAGCCCATACGTTTGGTTGAGTTACATTTCTGTGCCCATACATTTTTACTCAAACAGGCGGCACATAATCTGCATGTGTAGCACACGAGATCGAGTAACGTTAAACGGAAGACAACAGAGCTTAAGACTGCAAGCCTCAATCACGGTGTTAGCTTACGCTAACAAGCGTCTTGACCGAGAGTTAGCGAGCACTTACTGTAAACCACTGAACTGTGGTCATATTCTTTCAAATATTGATACACGTCTCATCTTGGTCACATCTGTCGCCTTATCGCACCAATATGTTTTAGTTACCTCGGTCAACTGAGGCATGCTGACGTGATTGTTACCTTGATGTAGTGGTTGGGCTTGTGCGCTGTTTCGCTCCGGCGGGCTATGCTGACTAGGACTGCGTTCCTTCTAGTCAAAGGAGAGCAGCCAGACGAAAAGCAGTTACACTCATAGGATTGTATGTCGCACTACTGACCGCGTAGGAGTGCTTAGGTAGTGAGGCACGATCCTATGGGCATACAGCAGAACTATTTTTATAGTTGCGGCACTGCTGTCTTCCGTATCAGGAAGAAGGGGGTTAGAAAAGGTACCCTCAAACAAAGAGCACTCCGATCGCCCAACGGTTGACCGTGACCGCCGGCGTATTATCCAATACGGTCGAAAAACATCTATCACCCAAAAGCCCGATGTAGCTTCGAGTACATCCACTGCGCGCAGCAGTGCTCAGAATCAGACATCAATGTCTTATTCACTGCGCCCTCGGGCTAGGCAAGCCCCTCACTGCCAAGTGAGTCAGACTTTTGAGTCATTGGCTCCGGGTAGAGTCCTCCACGACACTGTTGAGGTGGGTGGCGGCCCAAGCCACAGTATCTTCTGATCAGGCTGTTGGCTGCTATGATGATAATGATATGTCTGATTCTGTGGGCTTTTCCATCGATCTTCCACTTCTCGAAAGACCTCGGTCAACTGATGCATGCTAACGTGACTGGACTGAAAGTTCTGTTGGTGTATGTTTTTGCATGGTCCGGGGACTCCAAAAAGTGTTTTTGCTAGCTGCTTTATTGCAAACCGCTTAGTGTGCACCACTCGGGTGATATAAAGCAACATCGGTGAAACATTTCTGCTAATCTTAAATCGGCATCGGGTAATGGAAAAGTGGGGTATTTCAAAGTTGAAAATATTCGTGTTTCGCTGTTCTTAAGATTTTCCAGTAATGTATACCTTTGTCACAACCAGTATTTAAAACCCGATCACTCTAAGATATCTGCACCAAATTTAGTACGAATGAAGTCAAACAGTTTGGGCGTCGTGTTTAACATGTTATTGATAAATGGATTGAGAATAACACAACGTTATGAGCAAGTTGTAATACTCTACGTTTCAACCACCTCGGGTGGCCTTCCTCAGGAGTGTTGTAATTCGATTTGGAAGAGGTTGACTAAAAATGTACTACAGTTCGAACCCTCCCGTTATATGTACCTAGTGTTCAGTCTATATACCTTAAAGTGGACTAACACTTCCAGTTGTTACATCACAAGATAGTTACCACCAAGTGATCTATAGCGTTTATTTGAAAGTAAACTCATCAGTCTCCTAAGTTAAAGGCATATGAGCATTTGCCCTAATCAACATCAGTATTGTCATAATTAAGCCGTATCTGTAGGTGCTGTGGTTCCCGTCGCCACTTGTTCTGACTATGGTTCACAATGTAATAGAGTAATAATGAAATGATAGTGTATACAGAACGGATTATGCCAGGTTTCTCCATCTTTACCCACCCAGTGAATGCATACACAATGAAAGATGGGCAACAGTATGCAGCAGCGGTGTTCAGTGGAAAGATATCAAAACCAGAATACTGATCGGGGTGTAGTATTCAGGAGCAGTGCCGGTATAATGGTCGAACCCGATATAAACCGGCGTCAATTTGGCAGCTGGATGCTCTGTTTATTGCAAACAGTGTTTGAATATTTGAACAGTCGGAAGACGAACGCTGGTAAACGCTAGTAATTCGTATTGTTGTTTAGACCAACAATAACCACGAATACACTAGACTGATAGGTCGGAGTGAGGAATAATAAAAAAAACACCGGACGCTGGGCTAATCTATATGATTCATTGGAGACTAAAGGTTTATATTTACCTGTTTTTGCTGGCTTATGACGGCTGATCGCGACCGCCTCAGAGAAACACAGAAAATGCGGATTGGTATTATGCGTTATAATCCTGAATGTTATTTGGTACTGAGGAGGCAGTATGAAATGTTGACGTTTACAAGTGTCCGTCCTCTCGATGTTGTTTTCACACGTTTGAAAGCCAAAACTGTTTAAATGGTTTGGTGGGTAAGAGAAATGTATCATATACAAAGGATGCATAGAATGGGATGCACACAATGAGGTACACATTGTAGGTGATTCTACTGATGATTTTAAGGGTTCGCTGAAATGATGGGAGTAACATAAATCGCCCAGAAATTGTATTTCATCAGCAAAGATAATCTGGTGCAGTGTTTTTCTATTTAGAGACAATTCCATGCTCCTTGGCATGATGGTGATCGATTCGTTCACTAGTAGACCAGGTTGCTTCCGATAAACAGTCATAAGGTTATCTGCATTGCAGCTTCATAGGTCTAGGTTGCTAGGGTGGAAGCGGACGAATCAGCTATTTGAAAGACATGGAGTAGTAACATGTTAGACGCGCACTTTCGAAGTAGTTACGTTGGGCAGACTGCCGTTGTGTGGACAAGGTACACGTTACTGGATTAGGATCGCTTGACCATGACAACCTCTTTTTAGTGATGTCTGCTTTGCGCATATGAAAGAGCTCTGTCAGAAGAGTGTCTGCTACTTCGGTGATGCTTGCGGTATGATCTGTTTGAAGTCAAACCTAACTACGCAGCACACCAAATGAACAGCCTCGATGAAGTTTGCTAGTCTCAGCCAAATATAAGACACTTGCTGAAGTGCAGGTTTCAGTAATCCTCTCCAGGCGTTTTTGTCGGTTTTATTGAGCTGAGTAATGGGTTCTTCATGTGATTTAGCATTTTCCAGTGCCAACTTCACTGATGAAAACCTAATCACTTCACGAGTCACTGAAGCAGCATTCCAAAATACTGTCTAACAACTGACCAATCAAACTTCCAGTTTCTAGGTGCCTTATCATAAACCGACAAACGGTTTAATTATTACATTTTTCGTCAAGTTCTTTTTACTATTGTTCGACTGTATTACTGTCGGTGACTCCATATAGGTAAGTTGTTTTAATCAACAACAGAGGTGGTCTGAGTATTTGTATAAGTCTGCACAAGTTTGTTTACGTTACCGTCAAAATAATGACTTTCCACCGCCCATTGGTGCAAAGAACCAAACAGATTTGATACCTCAGGGTAGTCAATTTGGTGAGTATGATTTGCAAAACTATACACTTCTCAGCGATAGTGTCTTGTGAGCAGATTTTTAAGACTCTAATTGCTTCGCAATTGACGATATTTCTTGTTTGAATAAATTTTAAACATCAGTTTTAGCATCATCATCATCATCATAGGCAGCAATACATCAGTAGTTCTCACTGACGGTAAACTGGCAAACAATTGTGAGAAAAAGAGAAACCCTGTACAAAATGAGAGAAGGAAGAATAGGGGAAGGGGCCTAACTACTAAAAATAGCTCCGTCTGTATTCAGACACTCAGCTTCAAGGTGCGTACACCTTGCAACCCACATTCGTGTTCACTCTGGTCTGCATCGTGACCACTGTCTGAATGAAATGATCTAATAAGTGCAAGACAGTAGAGGTTTCTAGCCCCATATTTCACAAAGTGGAAATGACGACGTAGTTGACCTGCTTCATATAGGTTAGCATTCCACTAGGACTTTGTGATCTACCGTTTTCGCGTTTTTTTAGATTTCTGACCATCTAAACCTTAACATCACTAGGTGAATTAGCGTTCCGTAAGAAATACTTGAATTTCTACATTTTATTGGTAAATGTTACATAGTCACGTAAGAACTCGAGAGCTTCTATCAAGTTGAAAAACAGAATCTCAAGTGATCGAAGATGAATGCCACTTCTGCATCAATCAATCGTTTCTCATTCGCTCTTCACGCCTAACCTGCAGTAGTTTATTCTACCGTTCATCAACTGTGAACCGACTCAATATTGGTATACGAAAAGGAAAGTCGACCCACTATGGAACAAATTCATGCCGAATACCTTTCTGTGCGACTGTTCATACGGTTTGACCCAAATTACGTGGAGAGACTTGAGTTTGATCCATAAGTTGCTTCACCACTTTCAACATTCCTTGAAAATCACGCTTGTGCTAAGCAAAAATAATCATCTCAGGGATAGCTCGTTGAAGCTGCAATCTCAAGTGATCCGTCTGACTTGCAGAGAACAGTTTCCACAAAACACCGGGGATGTCCAACTTGTCTTTCATTACTTCATTGTGGGTAGCTGAATTCTGGTGTACACTTACAGAAATTATTCCGTACAGCAAACCGAATCTTCGAATAACTTGGCCATCCGAATTATGATGATGATGATGATAGAATGAGTTTCCATCAAGTCAATACAAGTATATGGGCTATTTTAATGATTATGAACAATCTAAGTCGTCTAAGTGGTCCGGGTAAAATTGCAAAGCACATACGTCTCAGTATCCATCGTTCGTCAGTCTCAACACGAGATAAGTTCATGTCCCGCGAAAGAATACGGATGCGATTGTACTACTCAAAGTCAGGGGAATTGTACCCGTAGGTACGGGAGCATCTGTTGTTATATTCGGCCCTGGCAGCTGTAAGGCTTGAACAATATGTTTGTGTGAACAATATGCTGTATTTCGTATCCGGATAGCGATCGTTTCAGCGGTGAATGACATCGGCTGTCTAACCATTTTGGGCTGATTAACTGCAACTCTTTATACGCTGTCCTGTGTCTAGATTGATGGGCGGTGATACTGAGGTGTATGTATTTTGTTTTTGATTCTGACCAGTTAGATGACTCAGTCGGTTGACACTCATTAAAATACCCTATATAATTGTATCGTACTGCTGATGAATTATCGAAGACATGTTCGTCACGTTGTTTCTTCTATTTCACGCGTTCGCAAACGTGTACACGCTCGGGTGTTTCGTTACTGTTCAAACCGAAGTTACAATGACCTACGTAATTAAGACTAACAGCAAGAGAACAAGTAACTCAAGAAGTGTAACACTACTTTCTTAAATTTCCCGGTGGTATGATCATTCACAAATGAGTGAGTGAATGTGCCGTTGGCCAATAAATTAAGAATCAATGAGAACGAAATAGTGTTCCAAGCACTGGAATGGACACACGCAGCAGCGATGACTATACAACACAGGTGATGGCCGAAATCAAAGTTATCGACTTAGATCACCAATACTGGCCTAGGCCAGACAAACAAATGAGGCTACCGAGCACTGAACCAGATGTAGTCAAATAAATGTTTGTTATTCGACTTGACAAAGGCTCACGATTGGTTGGTGTGATTTGCACGGGTTATCTAAATATAACATTCTCTGTTCTCCACAGTTGGCCTACGATTAAACACGCTAGCCCTGCTGACCTAAAGAAGCAAGAAACGAAAGAATTACAGATACTGATAGAAGGACGATTTATAATCGGGGCTACATTTCGTTTCCCGCAAATAGTGCGATGCGCAGCATAAACTTCGTAGTCTCCTAAATGCCCTTTATATCATTATTGTTTATAACTGACTCATCGCATCACAAACTCGTTAACTGGTTGGTTAGACTTCTGCAATCAGCCGTGACTCGATTGTCAAACATTGTATACACGTGCGTTTTAAACTGGTTGACATACTGAGCACTATCACAATAACAAAACAATGGTTTGCTTCCATAGGTAGATAATCTGTTTTTATACGTGTGCTATATACAGTGATTTATTATAGTGAAGTCTACACCAAGAATGTCAGTCTGCGCACACTATAACATCTACACTATAACCTCTGCACTTCGAATACTGGTTTCAAGTTTTGACGGAGTAGCTAATAAATGTCCCATAGTACCAATTCTAACTGATATTGGTGTCACCAGGCTAATTTTTCTGCGTGATTCCATGTATAAAGATGTGAATGGATGACGTGTTTGTGACTGCGCTTAAACAACAGCACGCATTGAACAACACTAGACATGATGAACAACTGCTTCGTACCAGCCAGTTATAAACCTGGGTTGGTTCGAAAACTGTTCAGGAGAGCTAGACGCATTTGTTCTGCGATTGTGCTGGAATTCCAGCCGAATATCTTAAACCATAGTCTCGTGAACAACGACAATATTTCTTGGTCCGGTAAGGAATTGTAGCAACTAGGTTAACAGGAACCGGCACGGTTTAGCGTTTGCAGAATGATAGTGGCTTTAGGTGTTCTGTTGAAATAGAGATCAGACGGGCATAACTATGACGAAACTGTTTCAGACAGTGATGAACCATGATGCTTAGTTAGTTGTTATTTTAAAGGACTGCTAACACTCCAGCAAATCCAGTCAAACAGCAAGCTCCACATCCGCCAAATCATCGGTTGTCAGCTGACATCACTATGGGTAAGCAATCTCCTTCATCAGTAGAACCGAGTGCCAGCCTCGGATAACGATCAACGAACTTACGCCCAGCTATGTTAAGCGTCTGATTACGCAACCGATCGATGCTTCCCCTAGTGCCTGGGGATTGCGCCAACAACCCGTGGCAGGCAAAGCCTGGTATTCACTGTTGACACACTGTCAACCCAACGATCATTACGGGATTCACGGTCCACTAAGTGACGGCCAGTTCTTGTCTTCTTCGATATGCCGAAGCGATTGTCATCAGGAAACACAAGCCCATCATATGTATTCAACGAGAATAGCTGGTCACTTTCTTAATGCTCTGGCAGTGGTAGACGTTCGACATTTAATTATAATTTGTTCTAGGATTTTATGCTGATTTAATAAATTCAACTGTATGCAGTATGTATTTTTAAAAATGCACAAATCTAGCAACTTAGCGTTTCCGGCTTCATTAAGATTTATTATGAAAAACTTGATTCTTTACATCACTTATTGATGGGTTTTGAATGGAATTCAAATTGTTTACTTATACAAAAATAACATGAACGAGTTAGCAATTGTACCATGTGATGAAGCCACTTAACACACAATTAGCGCATGCACTTACACCAAACCAACTAGGTCAAATCCTGTAGATTCACAAAAAAACACTCCTTTGAGCGATGAACTGACGAGCAACTTTGTATAAATTGAAAACCACCCACAATTAATTGCATCTGCCGCATTCTTATAAATTTTTAAGTTAATCCCTTTCGAAAAGAAGCACTAGGCTCGAGGTTCCGTCATGTTGGAGCTCGTCAGTCGTGCAGGTTCTTGCCACAGACTAAAGGATGGAACTCGTCATGCTTTCATGACTACAGGACAGTGCTTGTTGCTGAGGCAAAACGTGGTGAATTGGGAATTAAACGAAGCAAAGGATTAAAAATCTCTTATTCAACAGAAAATCGACATATCATTTTTTCTGGGGCCCTGAGAAAATGGTGGATTACGTCGGATGGTGAGTTTACTGCGAATACCATTAAATAAACCATACACTCCGTCTGATTTCCTTGCGCAAACACAGTGTCAAACACTGGCACTCATTTAGGCCCATCAAGTTGACCACTCCTTTCCTAGAATACAGTTAACTTCCTTAGTATTAATACAGCTCAATAATGCCTTTCGTACAGAGATGATTATTTTCATTCACAATCTAATGATAGAAACTACTATTAACTTGGTATAGTGGCTTATTGTGAAAATCCCATTTTCCTCATAAAATTTCTCGTTTTCGACATATTCCGATTTTCCCACGTCTCTATTGCGAAACTTCGCTTTTATCGCTCTATTGTCAACCCATCGCTGGTTTCTGGGCTGACCATATACTGTACCACCGTTCGCGATTCAAATCAAATTCACATTATATCTACAAATACTGAGACCAGGAGCTTGTAGTTGATCTATTGTTCTTGAGCAAAAATGTGCAGTTCCATCGTAGGTCTGTTATTTTTGTTGGGTTCCTGTAGTCGCGATTTATTTGCATTTGTATTTCGTGGTATTATTCTCTTTTTTTTCTGATTCCTTCGACCTTAACTTTATAACTCATAGGCTACTTATATCGCTTGCCAACTGACAGTAAAAGACGAAGATAATTGGATCGTTTTGGGTGCGGAGGTCCAGATTTCCTAATAACACACACGTTGGATAATATGAGAAGATAGCAACCACAGTAATTTTTCGTTACAGTGTACCTCAACTGCCCCTGTGTGATTAACCGTTGATCCAGTAACCCTCCATTAATTAAAATCAGCACTAATATCCGTAAGCACATCGCTGGAGCGGACGTTATTAACCGAATTCAACCCGTTATCCTAAAAGAAGTATTGATTTACTCTGTGTGTTTGTGTGTATACCAGCAAACGGAGACCCATGTTGAGCTCAACGGTATGTGAGGCTTTCACGTATATATCAATTTGCTGATAATAAGTGCGTTGCTACAATTACGCTATTGTTGCTACTGTCATTGATTCACAGTAGACATCCATTTGTGCCGCTCGTTTAATCAAACGCATTTAGCCATTTAAATTACATCAGGGGCCAATCGTATCGGTTACTTCCGCTGCCTCAGCTTAGACATGAACGAACTGTCTGGCTGTAAAAAGCAGGGTGCAACGAGCAGTGCACTGGTTTTTGAGATGCCAGGTCACCTGTGCAAAATAAACTTAGTCCGTTACGTCAATGGAGGAGTGAAAAACCGCCATTCAGAAGAAAACCACTTAAGGCTCGAAACAACGTTTTTTCCAGTTAATTCTATTTCGAAAATTTTGACGTTGCTGAAATCGCAACGTGTCAAATTGTTATGACGCATGAAGTGAAGCTGATTTTCTTCATTCTCTTGTGTGCAAAAAACACGTTCACAGGTTTTTACCTGTTGTTACCTATAGGCCTCATTTTTATGAAGATCTCCGGCAGCCAGATTACCAGTGGACTCCTGAAATATAAGCCGCATACTAGATGACTCTGTTTGGAGTTAAGTAGCAGACTTCGAACTCACTAAACAGGAGCAGCATGGTCAACTTAAGAGGTATATTCAGTAACACAGATCTGCTGATCGCTGGTGACATTCAGCTCAAACTACCGACATAAGATTGATCATTGATATGGTCTCTCTTTATGTTATCGATCATCATTCTACGAAGATCTATTTTAGGACCCCAGTTGTTCATTCGTTTTTTTCTTCAATTGCTCGGCATCGTCGAATCATCGCCACGGCCGTACGCTGGTGACATTAGACTTTGGCGGGTTGTAGAGTGGGTAACATTTGTGGAAATTACACTGAACGTTATGTACCGTTTAAACCAATGGTCCACAAAAAGCAGTCTGCTATTTAGCACCAACGAATGCTACATTATACATGACTGCTGTCAATAGTACATTACCTACTTTCTTGGAGACACTAAACTACTCGTCTGGGTATGCAAACGAGATTAAAGTACACTAGCGACAGACAGGTTAAATCCGTCCAAAAACGGTATATCGATAGTAGAAAAACACATAGATCATGAACCTCTTGGAAATAATTTGTGAAAACTTCCACCCTCATGAATTCTCAAACATGTTCACCTCCATAATCCACTCGCACTTGGAAACAAACACGCAGATATGCCGTCCACAAAAAGATTTGGCATTTATTGGAGGTGTTCAAAGAGGGACCAAGAGAGGAATCATGGGGCTGAGGATGGTGTTCTATCCAGAGAGGTCAGCGGAATTAAGTCAAATCGTAATGTCTACGAAGTACCTCAAATGAGATCTCATTCGCAACCACTGAATACTCTGCACTTCAGTGTAGATCTGCTGATACTAAATGAGAATGGACGTCTGAGGAAACTTTCACGGATTATGGACTGAGCACCTCACTATATGGAATAAATCACCTCACAATTGATGTTTGTTCGTATTGTCCATCTCTGTGGTTCATAGTCAAGTCGTTTGGAAGTTTGAAATTCCGCACAATTTGCCCATACGTAAGAAACAACCTTCACTGCATATTTCTTAGCCACCGTTCTAACCCAGTCTCACTAGTCACTGCATAAATGTACGTAAGCTCTAGTTTTTAACTGGATGATCCACAGACAGCTCATGCTACTTGTGATTAGTGAATAGGAAGCAAAAATGGGCTGATCGCTGGCTATAGGAAGCTTAGGACTCGAACGACTTTATTTGTATGCACAGCTTTTGACTATGTAATCGAATCGCAATCACTTCAGTCGTCACCAAACAGAGTTCGTGGATTTACCTCGGCTTGCGTTGACACAATTTGTAGAAGACTTCGTACAACGCAGCTGGGTTAACCATGTGGTTCTTGTCTGTCAGGCGAGCGAAGATCGCGCTTGTTATCGATTTTCTTATTGCAGTTCTTAACCCGACCGGATGATATTCTTCTGCTGTTTTGAACAAGTGCCTCGTCGTGAACCAACGTACCCTATTGCACAATGCCAAGTAAATGAGTACACCAGTATGCTTCGTGCAAGTTGTTCTTCGGGCAGACGAACATAGGTATGCAGGCGGTAAACAATGAATAAAAGCGTGGCTGCTGGAAACGTTCGAGGACGTTTATTATACATGAGTTAATTGAACAACTCCGCGACTGTTGTTGTGACGTTCAGTCAATCTCACGACTCACTTCATTTCACGTCGGAAGATGAACCAAACAGTAGTTTTTACTTTCTTGACATAAACTTATCCAGACTGACTGATCGTCAATTAAAGCTAGCCGTATACCGCAGGTCAACGTGCAGCGAACAGTAAGCGAATTTTAAGTCTTATGCCACTCAAACGAAAGTGGAAGCTGTTCATTGCCTCAGTGGTAGAGCAAGAAAAGTATGCTCTTACTGTGCGACGGATTGTGAGGTGAAAGTGGTGTCCAACTTGCTTCGAGAAATGGTTATCTAGATGGGTTCATCTCGAAATTCGTGACGGCTAAAGCAGTGAAATGCTAAATGGCGGTCGTACTTGTCTTGATTAACGTCGTTTCAGTGCGTTCTACTATTCATTGCTGACAAGACTGCGTGTCCGTGGCCCTATTCACGTTTCTTTTTAATTACTTCCATTCGATATTTTCATATCTATAGACCGTCCAACACAATTTTCGGCTACCAGCACAGAGACAATAACGGTCGAGCAACGATTTTCCTCCCTCCCTCAACAATCTTTGAATCTACAGGGTGTCTATGTGAATGCAAAGCTGCCGTGAAATACATCTACAAACATTTGTCATCACCTACTTCCTAACTCGTGGCTTTAAGTGTTCATATACAGTGTAAAACTGGATTTTCGAAATTTGTGCACATTACCGCCGAGTTGAGAAGATCTTCAGTCCGTTGTTGTTCAACTTGCGTTTTCAATGTCACTACTCACAAAGTTAATAGTAGACGAAACGTCTCTGTTTTCCGACCAATACTAAGGTTTTTCCATTGTGATGCAATCAGATCGTAGGCACTATTTAAAACGGCAAACCTTAACTTTCAAAAATCCGAAGCAAGTTTCGCTTCTTGTCGTAGGCACAAGATTTCTGAACGCAAAAAGTAAACGTCAAGTCATATGCTGCAATTTTCGGAGGTTATTTTTATTCAAAATATAAACGTCTCGGGTTAATATGGACAAATTAAATGAAACATGAACTCAGTTTTGTTTGCTTACGAATAACACGCATGACAGTATGCTTTTCTAGCTGCTTTCATATGCTTTGTGCTACGCAAACAACCCACTCTGTCATGCGTATCTGCGACCGCTCGTACAAAATTACTTCCCAAATCTCTCTCTGAAAGAAGCCCAGGTAATTTTTTTGTTGGTTTGATGACAAATGGCCATGGCCACTCTTCCTTTTCTTTTTCTTCTCCTTCTTCTTTCTCCTCCCTCATTATTCTGGCACCAGCCATATCAGTGAGTTTGCGAATGATGACAGCCTCTCAGTCAGCCGGTAACTTTTCATCGGCCGGCGCATCCTCGTCGATATTTGCAAGCTCTTCTGGTGTCATGATGTTTACTGGATCAAACGATAGGCCTCTAGAGAGTTAAAGCATTGTCATATCTTCTTCATCTTCATCAATGATTTCATCGCAAATCGGAAATCCACAGCGCGCAAAGAGTTTCATGGTGGTGCAAATTTTGAGTGCATTCACAGCCTTTCTTATCCAGAGGCATAAATCTAGAACGCTAATTCTGTTAGCAACGAAGTTGGCACAGCTACTTCTGTCACTTATCACAAGAACACGTATGAGAAGTTGTTTACGATATGTCATTTTCAGGTCAGTAGTATTTCCTTGGTTAAGTGACTGCAAACTCGTGATGATATTCTGCGGCAGGAAGATTAAGTTGACGTTAATGTATTATTTGTATCTTGGATGACAGTTTGAGTTATCAAGAAGCAAAGCGATCTTTTGTTCATTGCAATGCCTTCTGTAGATGAAGGCAACCGACCATTCTCTGAAGATTTGTGAAGTCATCCACGAATTTCCACCTCAACTCTGTATCACCGGAGGTGTAAAAAATCCCCCGAAGCACCGAGGAGACTGTGTATTACCGATTACGAGGGGTGTTTGAAATTCCCTCAACTGATTGCAGCACAAGGCTACAGTTAGTCGCTCTTGACTGAAGTCTCCGACTTTGCATTTTCGTTTATGAAGTAGTACAGTTATGGCATGGGAGCGCACGTTAACTAGAACTAGTTTCATCTGTGTTGAAGTATCACGAGAAGCATTTGCACGTACAAACTCTGGTACACATGAAACTCATTCTGGACGTGCTTATATTACCCAACGCTGCAATTCTGGTATCCAGTTTTACCCCACAAATATTATGTCTGCCTTTGAACCGCCAAAGTCACCAGCTTGACGTTTTTAGTTATTTAATCTGCAGCTGTACAGCGTACTACCGTGCACTTTTGTTCAATACTGAGCCAGAGACAAAAATATTCGTAAGTTGAGCACATTCATACCACTGTCGAACGGCGCTGTCAATGGTATGGATCCCAGTAACAGTTTTCCAGACGTATTCCGAGTAATGCTGCCATACTCCCTTCCGGTATCGAGGATCTTTTTGCTATTACGAATCAAGTTACAGATTTGTTTTCTGCTAATGTTGTACTTGCCTGACAGCTTGCGCTGACTCACCGTGTCGTTCAACCTCTGTGAGTAATACTACTTTAGCAGAAACTGTTGATTTCATACGTTGCATGCGACCAGCCATATTATTAGGTTGGTAAACGAGCATCATCAAGCGGTAGCGTCGTCTGTCGACTTGGGAATCAACTTTTAAGTTGCTCTTCCACCAGTCACAAGCACCGCATTAATGAGCACAGTGACTGGTCGCGCATGTTGCAAATGACACAGACACGTTTGGTCAAGTGGCTGGTCTGTTCACGTTGTGCGTAAACAGCAGTAA
Organism: Paragonimus kellicotti; assembly: GCA_014220965.1. NCBI lineage: Eukaryota > Metazoa > Platyhelminthes > Trematoda > Plagiorchiida > Troglotrematidae > Paragonimus > Paragonimus kellicotti. Next base: position 50,746 of record LOND01001293.1, on the reverse strand, counting down.
TACTGTGAAAAATTCTTCTTGTTTGAGTGTGACTCAATTGGGTAGGCAACATTTTACGACGCGATCGATCTGGACGCGTGAATGTGCTGTCTCAAAATGTTAACTTTATGGTTCCGTTAAGAAAGTTTGTCCGCGTATGCTTACCAAATTGTACACTGAGCTTGTAACAAGCTAGCGCTGATGCAGATGACAATATCACCAAAGTATGGTGCGACAGTTCTTAAAGGAGCTGAAATTTCGTGAGTCAACACCTGCGCTATTGTGGGAGCGAAACTGTCAGAGAGTTACTACATTACTAAA
>LOND01001293.1:39082-49642 GCA_014220965.1 Paragonimus kellicotti | reverse complement strand
GCAAGCGGATAATTCTGTCTGTTGTTATCCGCTACAGTCAGCCGTATGAAAAGTCCGCATACGGTTGGGTCAAAAACCCAACATTCCTCGGAACATTTCCACAAAAACACACCATTAGCCAAAAACAGAGCTGACAGTGTGACAAAAACCGTTTTTGATAATTCATTCTCAAGCCAATACAATTACAAAGGTTTCAACAATACGTGTTATTGGACAAACAACAAAACGTGAGTACCGATTATTCATGAATGACATTAAAAGCGGTTGTTAGACTCTCCATAATCGGTTGGACCTGGACCGGACGTTGACTGGATATTACGTCATAGGGTCACTGTCAGTTATTCGTGTGCGCTTAAAGTAGCTATTTTTGATCTGTATCTAAGGCACCTCCAAGAGTGTCTTTGAGAAACAACTCTTCGTCGTATCTTTAAATCAGCAGTTCCCTATAGACCACAAAGTAGAATGAATGAAAAAACAGAATTGGCATTAAATCGAATGTCACACTTTTGTTTCCATCAGTATGGTCCTCAAAAATGCTGATAATTCTAGCTCACAACGACCCACAGAAAATCAACCACACTTCGTTATGGTGCTACAGTCAGGGGTGAGAAAGTGTAAGGTATCCGACAAAGTAAACAACGGGACGAAGCGACCGGTCGTTGCAATCTACAGCCGTTAGCACTAGAAGCAATGAAATCACAAACTGTCCGACACTGCGGTCAGCACAAAAGTTCCGTCTTCATTACTATCAGCAGTTTTACTCTCATCGGGAATAAATAAAATAATCAACCAGTGGTCTTCTGACCGTGCTTACCACTTTGCTCAAGTTATGATTACAAAACATCGTACCATTTGGGTAAAGTCGATAAAATACCTGACACCGCTGAATAATTCTCCAAAATAACAAGAGCAGCCGGAAGTTTTTCATGGAGGCAACCTTAGGATATCTATTAGGTGTTCTTAATGGATTTTAAACGGGACACACAGGGTGATATAGTATAGCAAATGGAAAACGTATACAGTCGTTTTGAACTATGCATGTTGAACGCGTGTGCTGTCTTCCACTCGATGTGGCCCTTCATTAATGTTCCTGGTTTTGCCGCTCTGGCGTTTCAACATTTTTCTCGGTCCCTATATTACTCTACTGGAGCTGATGGTATTTATCAGCTCAAACTTATAGACTTCTTTTTGTTTTTCACTATTTTATTGCCTACCAATCTTTTGTTTCTTCAATCTTATCTGTTTTTACACATCTTTATGTTGAAATTTCTTAAAATGTATACACCTGCTCACTCAGATCAGGTTGGAAACCTGTATACATCTGTAACTCTGGATATGATCTTTTCATTTTCTGATGCGTAGAGCTAGGTAACAGTGTTAGAATAAATTGTGAAGAAAATATTGAACCGAATCGGTAGCTTTTTATGCTGTCCATTGAAGATGTGTGTGAAGAACTGTTGAGTAATTTCTCACAATCAGCTGTATCCTTATAGCTAACTTTTTGGTCGGAACCTATTTGTACTGCTTCATCGAGCTGGAAACGAATACTCTATGGTTGTCTGAAATCACTAGCTCAACAAAGCAACTGCAAATAAACCGGCTAGGTCGAACTCGGCATCAATTATCAGTAGCATTGTTTAAAAGATGGCGTCATTCTAATATTTTTATGTCAACAAAAATCGCCCACTGCTTATCATTAATTTCAAGTTGAACATCACCCACAATTGATCGCAGCTGTCGCATTCCCATAGACTTTCCAGTCATTAATCTTTACATTGTGCCTATTCTTTGTCTTCTTCTTGATGAACATTACAGTTATGCGTTTAACAAGAGAAGTGTAACGAAGAAATTGCTTTTTAGTCTATTCTTCTGACGTTTACAATTATGTGAAAATGAAATGATTCACGTTTGGCAGGCTGCGGTTCAGCTTGAGCGAATGAATCTGGGATTGTAACCAATAAATGAATTAAGTTTTAACGTGATATTTCCTGTCTTGAGGAGCAGACATTCACCACCCCATCCATGAACACTAGTTTCTCTCTGAGGTTAGTAGGCTGCAGCAGGGATAGTGTAAAGTGACAGAGAACAGATGTTTGGCGTAAGTTTTTTTATTGTTGTCTATCGGGCGCTTCGAAGTTGCCCCGTTGATAGATCTGATGGCGAATTGATCGAGACCCTTCAAACATCGGTTGGCGATGGGTTTGAACGGTTTTCTCGCTGTGTGGCCGATCTATTCGACACAAAGTCTACAAGTACAATGACACAGAACCAACGATTTGGATCCATGGAGTAGATTATACTTGGCGAACTAAACAAGTGCAAACTGGCACATAACATTTAGAGAAAGCTAAGATGTCCTCTCCATAAATTCTAATTAACTGCAATGAAGTGTTTCAAGTTCTTTGCCTTTTTTTATGGGTAACATCAAATAGACACTTAGACCTGGAAAAGTAATGAGCCATATCGAAATACCTCATTCCCTCATATAGCGAATAATAAAAGGTCCGCTACAGTCGTTTTCTCTCAGTAGTTCGTGATTCGATTTTGTTTCTTCAATAAGCATGTTTGAGCTACAAATTGCATACTGCCCCTACCTCTCTGTATGCCGTGCATTTCATTCGCTTGCTTTAAAATTGCTTTAAAAATGTGCACACCAGCTCTGAAGTGACCAACTTAATTTAATTCCTCATTGCACTGTCGTTTTAATAGCCCTTCCGTTAATTTTTAACTCGGAGGCCAAGTTTACAGCTAGAAACAGTACTGAACATTCACACTGGTGTGGAATGGCGGTTTAAGAAAGCCTTATCCAAATACGTTCAAAAACTAGTTTAAAAGAGAATTTTAGGCCTGTAAATATCCGCGACGGTAAACTGTGCTGTACGCATTGATGCTAGGCGAAGGTTATAAAGCAAACTCATCTTTCACCACGGTTTCCGTTAGTCAAGTTTAAGCGAACTGAAAGTCTAGCACACCACTGCTGATATCCAATTTCTCATTAGACTATCACAGTGATCAGGGTTAGAGAATGCCTATGCACAAACGTCATCACAAGTGGCTTTCGCTACACCATTTGCGATGCCACTCACGTACACCGTATCAGGTGTAAACCTGAACGACTAAGATCGGAAGATGTGTGATTATAAATCCTTGTAGTTCAGCTGGCCACTACTGGTACGCCATTGAGAAAGTGAAGTCATCATTTCTCAAAAACAAAAAGGCAGAGAAACAACTTGAAAACTTTAAAGCAGAATGGGAGCTATTAAGAACATGACAGGATGAATTCATTTAGAGAAGTGCATATAATTACATTCTATAAAGGACAGAGAGAAGAAAACTAATTTCAACTTGCACATGGAAACAAGCAGAACACCCAGGACAGTGCATTCGCACGGACGAACAACAGAGGTCCCAAAACATTATTACGGAATTTTTCGAAAAGAAGAGCATTTGGTCCCCAACAAGATCAGCATCACTGGGTTTGTGCGACGAAACAGACAGAGGTACATAATCCAGTTGGTATCCTCACATCTAACGCTTATGCCGTCTCTTTTTTGACTCTTCTCTGTCAACACGAGAGCGCCAGCGTATTCTCGGGTTCATTAGTGGTAGCTGAGAAAATCAACCTACTGCTCACATCAGCACACCCTCGTGTTGTTCCCATCAGTCTACTGAACTGTCCAACACTACCATCATCTAAGCAATTCAACACTGACCATAACTGCTCCTTTTGTTTGACTTCAACTCTTGATAGAACTTCATATCACCCTTTAGTATATGCCCACAACATATTTCTTTTCTTATTGTTGAATGGAATCTAGACACCCTATACACTCAAGTCTGTTACTGGTAGCCCCATTGGGTAAACGAAAAATGTGCTATATATGAGAATCGGTCAGTTGTGATCGTTTGGTGTGGCTTAGGTTAAAAGCACTGCCAATAGTGGTACTATTTTTGTTCGAAAATGTTGTGGTTGCCTGTTTTCAGATTGTTTCTCACGAAGTGGAATCCCTACGTTCCGTATCCTGAAGCAGCATTTCTTACTGTCCACCGTAGTGGATGCAAGCTATGCTACTCTATTACACTGGAGCTTTGTGTTTCAAAGTCAATTTTTACCCAAGGAAACCTTCATTGTTCAGCCGTTCCTTTGTGCATTTAGTGGAATATCTCCAACTTACCCATACAACAGCGCCCATGTTATTTGTTTTTGGCCTTTTGCATCTGTATAACACATCTTATGGCCGAGAGTATTTTCAAAGCAAAGTTAGGCGGAATTTCAAAGTTGTGAAAGTCTGTGTGTGTGATAGTGAGGATTAGGTAGAATGTTGTTTGAAAGTCATGTGAAAAGAAAAGATAATTGATACTGATGACCACCTTCATTGGCAACACCATTTTTTCACTTGTGATATGCCTACGAATCTGCGAAACTAAAACAGCTTATGCAATAGACTAAAGTTATTAGTATTTTTTGGAGATTATGAAAGTCCGCATCAATTTAAAAAAAATCGTTTTTAAAAACTTCCATCCTACCTACAGGCGGTCATTCAAGGGTATCTATGGGTCACCGTGTTCAACCGATTGCTAGATTGATAACATTTCTGCGAGAAGTGTTATGTACTTTTGGAATCTCCCTATACTTTTTCGCATTTGTTACTATCCTAACGGTTGTTGTACAAACAACACGCAATTCTATCGTTACTGTTAACTTGGAAGTACGTGATGCCTCGACCGCTTTTTTTTACCAATACCATCCGCAATTCCAGTCTGACCGGTCGTCAATACTGACAACAAACTGTCAGCTCAAAAACGATCATTTTCAACTCTGGTTCTACCCACCTTGCTTAGGATTGTAGGTACTTGTGACTCTAGATTGAATCATCCAGTCTACTCACTTACCCTATTAAGTAGTAAAAGTAGCAAGTGTTCTGATATCGGTACACGGAACGGAGCTGATTCCGGCAAAACGAAACAGATTAAGCATCCGGAAAACTTGGTCAGCAGGACTGATGTTACGCACGTTGAAGAGGAGAGACGAAACTGAAATATTTCGCAGTAAAAATGATACAATCTTGAGATGCCTGGTTCGTCAGAAGTAGTGTGCATTCCATATCATAAGTTAACGGTTGTACGAGTGAATCTTCATAGTTGGTGTGTACAGAACTACATGTGTACATACTTAAGAACCCGTTTGTCATTCGATCGCAGGTAAAACACTATGTGACGAAACTGCTTTTATTGACAGTCAGAAACGCTATAAGTTATTGGAAACTGTGTAAAAATTCAAGCGACAGCCGCATGATAGGAATCAAGAAAAGTGCACTGTACAGAAAGGCCTTAACAAATTTTTTCGAAATAACCAAATGTACACCTCACTGTGGTCACGTCCACTGCGGATTTAGTAGCTGGATTCACTTCAGCTAAAAGAGACCACTCAGAAATGAAGCCACTCTTGGTCAGACAGTCAGTAGCACATACAGGGGAAGATTATTGTAGACAAACACCTGTAGGCAGCTGTAAGTATACGAACAGCCCAGATACTAGTTGGTTTGTGTTTCATCTAGCAAAGAGTATGTATTGATCAGGACAGACGAGTTCTGAATATGTTGATTTAAGAACTCCAGCTACAGAATGGAAGACTGCTGAGGTTGAACATACTGGTAACCTACATCACATTGATTTGTAAATTCTCCATATTGTTCAAAAGTCTTACTGTAGAAAGCACACAGTGCGATATAGTACAAGCCCGTTTCTATCGTTCTTATATCCAGTGTTAGTTAGCGGGTCTGGTGGCTATTCCGTAAAACGGCAAATTTCTATTTTCAGGCTGATTGTGCTTTATACTTTTCATTACAACATTTGAACGTTTTATTGAGCCCGCTTAAACTTTCGGATGATACAACTTCCGTAGATTGAACGCATTGAACCATATTGTTTTTCAACTATCATTATTCGGTATCATTGTTACGAGCAAGCTGTACATTGAAGTTTAGTTAAAAAACAGCCCATGTCCTAAATGGGCACCAACTGCTATTTCTGTGCGTGCTGCTGGACCGGCGTAGGGGACTGATCGATTGTCCAGGCAATTCTTCCATTTGTGTTGGCCAATAGAATCTTCAAAAATGTGCCAGTGTGGGCAAATAATTCGGCTAACTGTTCACGGTTGATCGATAGACCAAACAGACATTGTTTGATACGCGTGGTTCACCGAAAAATAGGTTAAAATCGGATTATCTCAACGCTGTACCCGGTCGACACTGTTCAATTCTCGATACACCCTGCTAAGATGCGGTCACTTGTCGGTCTAATTTTGGCTGTATCCATGGTAAGTGACTATGATTTTATATGGTTCATGGTTTACCTCTCCTGTTTTTTCGTCGCACTTTGACATGTATCCACGCGTTTCCTTCGTACTGTCTGAAATGTTCAGTTCACTAAGGGTATGCAAACTATATGAATGCTTCCGCACAAGCAGTCCACAATCTTTCTCCGCTTGTTATGCACCACGTGTTCCGTTTCATTTCTCTAGTCTCATTCAATACGTTCAATCCCAAGTGTAGATGAATTTTCTTGCGTTCGATTGAAACCCACAAATTCATATGTAACGAGTGATAAAAATGGTGTTTCGTAATGCCTAAGCCTTTGTAAACATATAGCGAATGTATATTTCTGATAAGTAGTTTGGCAGATTCGAGTAATTTAGAAGAGACCAATTGCGAAAAATCTGGACTTCGGCTGGATTCGAACCAGCGACAGAAACAACATGCCAAACGCGGCAAATGCTCTACCAGCTGAGCTACGAAGCCACGCCGGAAGCTCAGAAATTTCACATTTGGACCTAGTTACCCACCCAACCAACTGTCATATGGAATCCACCAAATGATCCAGCCGATTGACTGCCCAAGCAGGATTTCTCGATCAGTTCACGCTGGAATCCACCAACGCCACCAACGCCACTACTTGCGTAGTACAATCGGCTGGATCATTTGGTGGATTCCATATGACACAGTTGGTTGGGTGGGTAACTAGGTCCAAATGTGAAATTTCTGAGCTTCCGGCGTGGCTTCGTAGCTCAGCTGGTAGAGCATTTGCCGCGTTTAGGCATGTTGTTTCTGTCGCTGGTTCGAATCCAGCCAAAGTCCAGAGTTTCCGCAAATGCGTCTTTCCGAAATGTATATTTTTAAGTTTTGGAATGACAACTAAAACTCTTGGTACCGTTGGTCTTAAACCAATTCATACGTCCCTGGTATATTAGTAAAGTTGACAACGAAATCAGCATATGTAAATTGTGTAATGTTAATCCGTACAGTGCTTTATATATTAAGAACGCACACACATATATTTAACGTGATTAGTAAGAACATATACAGACAAAGAGACAGAATTTAGAAATTCAAACGTGTATGAATAAAGTAGAAAGTAGATATTCAACTCACGTAACTACATCTATCTGACCTTGCTCAATTCGGCTATACAGCATTGACAACGTCAAAACGGGTTGTTTACACAGATAGACGGACTGATGAGGTTATTAGATTTTTTGCATCAAGTATAACGCAACCAAAACGAAGAGCAATTATAACTTTTATCATGCGTTCCACAGATCTTTCTGCTGATACGTTTCAAGAAGCACATGTTCTAATTGAACAACTAAGTACTCCTGACTGCATTTTTTGCACAAATGTAAGCCTCTTGCACATTATGCACCATCCTTACTCGCTGTAAAAAAATGATGTGAAGAATCCATCTGTTAATTCACTTAATGCGGAACAACGTTACATTCAATTATTTCAGTTGCACTGTATCCAAAACTGCGTTATCAAATCTGTCGTAATCGGACTATTTAAAAGAATGTTAAATATATTAATTTTGAAGTGATTGTCTGATGTAACAGAATCATAGCAAAAAATGTAGTGGTTCACGGAAACAAACTTGATTTTTCGCTTTTAAACGGCGTTTTAACTCGTGTCTGATAACCCATCCTTTGGTAAACTGCACATGCTGATAGGTGTTTGCAGACTCATTTACTATTAATCGAGCACCAGTTACAGATAACCATAACTTGCATATTCTGATAGATATTCAAGCCAGCTCTGCTCGAAAAAAGACGTTTGACTCGAGGTTCATATTTGTTAGAGCTCGTCAGTAGTGTCAAAACTTGACACGACCAAGATTTCAACCCGGCCCCATTTTCTTCAAACAATCATGTTGACCATTGCGTCAGTGAATGCACATCACGTACGACCAAGTAAGCATAACCAAAAACATGATCGCAGTCGTTTATCAGCAGTGCTCATGGTTCGCGATATTCTCAAGATAAGATGGAGTATGTGTTCACCTAAATCTACGTTGACTTCCCTGCAGGTTGAACGCAAACAAGTCAGTAATAGTAAAAAGTGGTCGGGATTTGATCGTAACTTTCACCTTATGTAATACTATCAAGAACGCGACGAAATACAAAAATCTGAAATGCATTACCATCAATTAAAGGTTTTCGAACAAATAATAGTTGGTAGTCTAAAATATCCGGATTTCCCTGAGAGGTCACACAGCTGTATTGAGCGTGGATGATGATCACTCAAGCAATGGAAGTGACACGGTTCGACAGGTCCGGATGACACACTCTGATATAAATCGTTCAGGCTAAGGTATTCGAACTCAGCGAGTAGTTTACAATGAACTCTGAAGGAATGTAAGCCCGTACATTCACTTGCCATTTTTTACTGCCTAAACGTCTCAAAGGTAACTCGGTTGACCCCTGGGCGGTTAAGAGTTTGATGCATTAAATATTAAGATTCTCTTAGATTTACACCACAATATCCAACACTGTTTAAAAAATTTTCGTATCTCACATTTTAAAATTATTAATAGTTATTTTGCGTATGAGCAAATTTTGGCACGTTTATGATATCTTTCACTGTCAACCAATTTGACAATTTGACTAAACAAATGGGATCATTTCGTAAGCTCTCAAAACAGAATGATACAGTTAGGAACGGGTGATATACTCATTTACTTTCAGAATTCATTCTGGAAGTTTACAGGGCAAACGACTTGTCTAGATATCTTGCACATATAGGTAAGTACCTTTTGATGTACTGAGCACAACAAAACCCACTAATTATTACCTCTTATACTGATTATGCTCTTCGTTTTCAATATTATCTGTCCTTAAATGAGAGGTCATCGTTATATCTTGGTGATTAGTACTCGATCAACACTTATGTTTGCTTTTCACAACGATTTATTTTTTCCTAAAGAAGCATAACACCATTGGTGTAATAAGTTTGGAAGTCCAAAGGTCATGTTTACTTACTCAAGTGGACGCTTCTTAGCTACGTAAATAATCTGTCATAACGAGACATCTTAGGAAAATTGCTAACGTTCTTGAAATTAACTTTGGTCCCAATTGTTCCGCTAGAACACAGCGAAACACCTGGAAAAAGACAACTGGTAAGAACGTTGATAAGTTTTGTTCAACAACATTGAGCGCCATCCAATGTTCCTTGTAATTTATCAACCATTTGTTACAGAGTTGTCAGAACGTTAGTGAATGAACCGTGAAGCCAATGAAACAGTTCCAGACCGTACACATCACGTTCAATCATCAGATTTTCTATTCTGTTCCAGTCGCTTCTGCTGCATGTTCACATGAACGATGTGCACCATTTTGAATAATATGCACTTGTGCTAAATTGTATGTCCCCGGTTTATTAACAATCAAGCAGGTTAGACTGTTGACAGCAAAGAACTGGTTGTTACAGGCTATCCTCTATCTGAAAAGTTTTTGCTTTAAGACTGATTGCGAGGAAGTGCCACCGGCCAAAATGATCTAAAGACTATCATGACCAGCGTAGGCTTCTTGATCAGTTGTTAAAGTTCATCTGTAAGTTCAACCTCGAGTAAATATTAGGGAAAAAATTATACAAATCGAACAGGAAAAAATTGTTGACAGCTTCCTCACTTCCATTTATTTTTAGTCAGCTCGTTTAGAAAATATACACCATACACCAGTATAGTTTTTACTAGAACACACCAGTTGTATAAATTCGTGATACGATCGGAATTTGAACTTCAGCCGTACTTTCACAAGATAACCGTGCTGACCATCAGGGTAACATCCTTACATGGAACCACCAAGTGGATTTGGACCTGGCAGTTACTATGTCTCGTCTTCAACGATCGAACAATCTGACCGTTACTCACAGAAGAATGATAGTGCGTAAAATGAAATCAGAGTTGCAGTGGTCCTCACGGTTGCTTCATTAAAGCGTGACTGGAGTTCAACTACGGACCGTGACAAGCATACAAACTACTGATGAGCTCAGTGAAGAAGGGATCTCGGGACTAATGCTCTTAACCGACGGGAACGTCTTAACACACTATATGGACGAGAAAGTTGCGATCATTTGTATAGTGTTCAGTATGCGTTAACTTAATCTCTTACTACTCAAAAGTGAAGAAAAGTATTTTGACTAGACTGATGAAAGCCATTCCATATAGTTACTAAAATCACCTTCAGTGAGTGCTTATTGTAGAACAGGTATGACTTTTGTGTGGGGCCCA
>LOND01001293.1:0-31823 GCA_014220965.1 Paragonimus kellicotti | reverse complement strand
AAGTATCTGATCTTCGACATTATTTATAACAATAATCACGACCACACCCCCATTCAAACCAAACCACATAGACACTCCAGTGTCTTAGAGGTCCAGTAGTATGATTTATTGAAAAATACCAAGAGATTTCAAGATGAGGTCATACTAACGCGACTGTGACTCCAGTGACCAAAAGCTTATCCAAACAGAAAAGTTATTGAACGGATTCTTCACACAAATGCAACTGCCTAAAGAAATTGAGTGAGAATATGTCAAGCCTTTCTGGAAATCCTTTTCTAAGGCATCCATTCGTAACGTCAATGAACTTGAGTAGCTAGGTAACGTGTACCGCGCTTCAGCCTACTGAACTAGGTTAAGAGATCCTTGAAGGGCAGAGCGACTGTAGACTGCGATGCACAATGCTTTAAAATTGCCAGTTCAAGTTGTTCACAACTTCCTATTAGTCGCACAAATCTACTTATTTTGTAGTTGACCTCCGAATGAACGTTATTTTCTAAGTCGCACTGTGGAGAAATGATGAAATTTACTGAAACAGTTGCACTGATACCTTAGTATGGATAACTCAGCAATACTCCACCCTCTGCTGTTTGCAATATTACGGTTACCATAAAAAAAGTCATGTTACTGAAACGCGAGCGCACAGTTCTGGAGCTAGTGGGCTTAAAGATATGAGGTTTTGAAATTTCTGAAGAGTAGTAATCTGAATATTCCTTTCTAATCAATGCTTTCCAAGTATAAACTTCCTCAGCATAACTAAAATAAGTGAGTATCCCTGAAGCTAAAATTAACTATAATTGTGTAAATCTGTTGTCGTCGGTAAAAGTTCACAGAAAACTACTAACCATTTTCGATATCCTACTAGTTTTCTGCCGTTAGAAGTGTGACAGTTTGCGAGCAGTTTTCAAACTGTTCTAAACCTGATACGCATCAACATTCAACGACTAAATAGTTAGACGTTTATTTTTCAACACAAAATTCTCAAAGTGAAATGCACTTTCCTTGTAGCTCGTGCAACCGCCTAACGTTATTTGTATGCAGGTATTTGTCACGTTTACCCAGCCTTTCTTACCTGCCTGACTTTACTTCATCGTTAAATACATGATACCGTTTTCCTCCAAACGACACATGTAATCTGAAAATAGGAAAAATCCGCATAGTCTGATTCTCGGAACAAACAGGGTGAGGCTGCATGTGTATGATTGGCAGATCCCGATACTCGAACCATGCGAGCCAAAGTATTGTTGTGGATAATCAAGCCACCTGAATCTAACTTCTTTCTGCGTTTCCTATCTGTTGGGTTGCACAACCAAATGATGATGATGATGATGATGATGATGATGATGATGATGATGATGATGATGATGATGATGATGATGATGATGCATCAACGATCCGATCAACGGCAATCAAACTACCGCACAGAGAATGAGCTATTTCACACAAGCCCAGTCGTTGTTCTTCCATAATTACACTTTCTACACGACTGACTGTTCCAACAGAGATCAACTCTATGGGAAGCTTCGAAAAAGATTTATTTTAATGGTTGTTTCTTCTCGTTGAAAATCGGTAGCATTAGATTCCACCACAGAATATGAAAGGTAGTTTTCCTTGGTAATTTTCGGTATGGGCTGATAAGCCTCATGCAGTCATGGATTTATGTCTACTGACTGTTCTAGGTTCCCTAAAAACCTACGACATTTATGCGGGGAACCTGGCGTTAACTGTTGCCACCTCTCTGACAGTTGTCTCACTATGAAGGACATTTTTCTGTCCCGATGCGTGAGCCTTGACTGTGATAGCACCCATGTGCCTGAAGAGCTTTTGATTTTGTGAGACTGAGCATTTATTTTGCTTTTTTAATGTATTTGTTGTCGTGTAATTTTTTCTACTCTTAAAATCCGTTTGTCTCGTACCACACAAGTAATTTTCGTTTGATTACTGAACTATTAACGCTTGCAATTCTTGTGAGAGGACTCGTCAACTGTTCAAGTGTTGCTAACTATGCAGCGTCCCACATTTGACAGACAGCCTGTTTTCACATTCACCTTTTACATATCTGTTGCTTAATTTTGGTGTCACCGTTTGTTCTTCCTTTGAACGAAGATGTGTATATTGCTCTTCAAAATAAACGATATAGTAGTAGTAGTAGTAGAATGAATAATTAACTACAACGTGCAATTTCTAGCTGTTTCGGTGAACTATGTCTGTGGTCCAACATTTGTACGTTGGTCTGTTGTTTTTATCCGAAAATTGGAGTTCGTTCAATTTTCATTGAAATTTGTTTGACATTACTGGTCTTGAATGGCGTCTTTTTTGTGCCTGTAAGGGTTTGATGCTTTCTGACTCGAAATATTCGAGTGTTCTGCTCGAGTTTCGATAGTCTGTTATTTGTAAATGCTGTAACTCCGATGTCACTGCAAAATCCAGTGGCTATCAGTAGTGGAATTCTGCTGGATACCTTGAGCATTACAAGAATACATGCTAGTAACTCTTGTATTTACAGTGGACTACTATGTGTATGTGGATAGGTATTGCGAACGTAAATTACTATAAACTAATGAGTTATTCACTGTAACTCAGTCTAATATGCCTCTTCACGTTGTATTTCGTACCGTTTCAGGATCGAACGGGTGATGGTAAGTAAATACTGTTTTGTTAATCTCGTCATGATTCCTGCTTCGTGATGTTTATTGTTTCGCCAAACCGTACCGTTTGTTATTCCAGTAATAACAATACTGGAAGCGTACTACTGGTTAATATGAAAGTAGTCTAAGATAATAGACAATGTTTCACTAACCATACCTCAAAATCTCACATTGCCATGACTCGTTGGTAATGTTTGCAAATCTTGGTCGTCACATTTGGGCTATTATTAAAGTTTATGATGGCTAGTTATTCAACGGTCGTCGATGGGGCATAAAAAATAATTATCCTGCGAATATTTTATAGCTTTCCATGATACTAACTATATTTGTAGCCCCAAGAATTAAACATGCTTTGGTTTGTTACCTCGAAATGTTATTTTTGATTACAGTCGATGCAGCAAACCGATACAAAGCAGTCTACATTCATCTAGACAAATGGGTTGTTAAAAGATCTCTAGTCAGCTGGTTCATATCACAACATATCTGGTGGACAAGAACATGCTCACTCATTACACGAAGGTTATCTGTTCATCAATACCTACGTATAGAGTTCAAATGAGGATACAGCCTATTGCGAACGTTTGGGTTATGCATAAACCTCGTGAATGAAATACTTAAGACACTTCTGTCCTATTCTGTGACATGCCTGTTGCAGGAACAAATAGGGATAAATAACTCTACAAAAGAAGGAAAGGCAAACAAAATTTTTGGTCCAAAGACTGTGCATACCAAGTCAATAAATGACATGACTGATCACGCGGACGGTGTTACAATACTCTCCCCGGCGGTTGGTGTTTTTGATTAACTAGTTTCAGAAGGCTTCCGGGTGAACACATAATTAGCTGCAAGTGAAAGTGTATGTCTATCCTGTGTTGAATTATAACCTGTGTACGCACAATAAGTTATTCCACACACGTGTCCGTAACCTTATAGACATCAATTGGTCAAGCAGACGGACCAGTACTTTCAAACTGAATCAAGGTGGCAAAAATTATTGTGGCAGACTGTTCAACTAAGCAGATTTTAAAAACAACAAGAGAGGTTTTACCTTCAATAAAAGCTGTATAGCATTCTTTCACTAGCAGAGAAGCCTAAAACACTCAGACTTACATAATTAAAAAGCGGACTAGCTAACCGAAGGTTCATCATACAAGCAGCAAAAAAACCCATAAGGAAAGTAATGACACCAAACAGGACAACAAACGTCACGAAACAGGTGAAATCATTGTGATACTTTTGCAAATGAACTGGTTTCTAACATTCTATTTAGAAATGAACCCACGGATAATAGAAAATCTCTGTGGGATGTAAAATGTTGAATTGCGTTATAATACATTTGAAAAATAATAATCACAACTGCTTCTACATCTCTCGATTATCTTTTTTATGAAACTTTGCATTTTTGTTTTGTCCAAACCGATTTAGTGTGAAAGTTTTCTTCATTTAACATTACTAATGGGTTAGATAAGTATGTGTGAACTCATAGTTTGTATTACGGATTTTCAGTGGGCTTAACAGCTGGTAACTTAAACTGTCAGCAGATCAATAACATGGAACTTTAGTCGCAAGTAAGTTAGAGCTAGTTTTTGTTTGAAGGGTTTGCAAGCTTTCAAGAGTGGTATCAGAAGAAACAAGTGCCTAGTATGAAAAGACAATAAATCAGAGTGAAAAGTTGTGTCAGCAAACCCTCTCTGACAATGGACTGTAAGAACTAACTGATTATAGGAAGTTAGGTGAATTGTGATCACTATTTATGTGATGTCAGTAAACAAGATGGATCCAGGCAGAAAGATTTAGGAGGAAACAGAGGTACGTTCACAGGTGGAATCATTCACGGATAGCCGAATAGCTCTGTTGTCGCCATTGCTCAGCCAATAGAATCACGTTACTCAACACATGTGTATGGTGAATTATCTGAGCGTGAAGATACGGTCACATGGTTATGTATAAACGCATGAGAGGCCAACAGAAACGATAACAATAATTTCAAGACAATCAATTGTTATATTCACCCCTATTTGACCGGTAAGCCGCTTTCACATCACGTGAAAAATTGTCAGTTTGACACTTTGACACAGCTTTGCATTTTTTGTCAGATGATCAACTTTGTGATGAAACTTTGACTCAGTCACATGGTTGGCGGCATCCGAAACGGATTAGCCTGTCCGAATGCTGGTTAGCCAATTGAATGGCTAGCAGGAAAAGGAAACCCTTATCTCTCGGAAAATAAACAGAGAGAGACTACAATGACAAGATCTAAACTGAGAAGAAAGATATGTAAAATGTAATACAAGAAGCATTTCAGTATACGAATGTATGTTCCTGCATTCCAGAGAGGATAAGAATGAAAAACAGGATTCAGAGTGGACTACGAAAAGAACAGGCAAACCATTCATCATACAATACCAACAAAGCTGAAGATAAGAATGGGTAGAAGACCGCAGACACCCAAGTTTCTGAAAAGAGAAGCGGATTAGTTGCCAAACGACCATAGTCTTGGTCGATGCAATCATTAACAGAGATAAAATGGATATACTGATATGACCTACCTGAGCCTAACGTACTCGTCGTCTCTTCGCCGACGGTGCACTATGAGTACGCTGGTGACCTACTAATCCAAGGCGGCCAGCGCATTCACGGCCGCACACATCGCAACGCCATATAGTCATGTCACCACGACCTATGGCACCGATGGTTCTTTGCGTACCGCGCGCTTCCGTTCTCGGCCGCGCAATAACTGCTCGTTGAACTCGCGGACGTTCGTCCGAATCGTATTCCTCCAGACCGTCCGGTTCAACGCTAAGTCTTCCCAACATCTGAAATCAATTTTACAACGTGAAAGACTCACCTGCACAGCATCCTGGTATCTCCGCTTTTGACCACCAGGATTTCGCTTACCTGATCTCAGTTGTCCATACAGAAGCTGCTTCGGAATACGGTCATCGCCCATCCGACGGACGTGACCCAGCCAACGAAGCTGATTCAGCATCAACATGGCTTCCATCCCGTTCATGTCCGCTCGCCGCAGTACCTCAGTGTTCGGAACCATAGACGACATACATGACTACAGTCGCGTACACACTGCAATGTTGTTCGACTGTCCGGCAACAGGACTAACCTGAAAGTCGTGCAAGTCGATCCTGCTTGCAGGTCGATAAACTGAAGACAGGGTTAACTACTGCGGCTGTGCCTTACCGCCCGAAGGTTATAAACCACCTGTCAGTGTCCCGCTTTTGAAGTAATTTAAATAGTTCTGACCAAAGCGAAATGTTCGGGCCAGAGTTCTTGAAAAAATTTACGATATTGGGTAAACGGTTGTGCAATAAAACAATGAGGTAATGAGTACACTGAAGTACTAATAAACTGCTTGTGTTGAAGATGAGAATCATGCTAAACAAGTAATGAAAGTTAACTTCTTTTAGTTCGGTCATCAGGTACGACGGCTTAAATATATCTTTGTAAGCGGCAGTGGAATAAAGATCTTGGGATGCTGAAGAAATGATCGGGATAGTCTGTCTTCTGTTAGCACGCCTGGACTAGAAGAAGACAACGTAACAGAATGTGTGGGACTATCGTACAGCGCAGAGACGTGGTTAGTTTTTTGACAGTTGTTAGATTAGTTAGGATCTGATAGAAATCATGATTACATTCTGCCAGTCATTGTATGTGTCTTCGACGGAGGGTTTACTGTTACGAAGCAACCCTCGTGGAATTATAAATGACCAGTACAGTTGCACAGATACTCATATAATGCACTACACGTAAATAGATTAATATATTATGCCATACTCTACAAAATATCGAATCTATTAGTGTGGTGATATATTTGCGGTAAATCACATCATAACATTCTTTAAATGTTAAAGAGAACCAGCCTTCTTAATTTGCTGACTAATAACTACGAGTGGATTAGAGTAGGCAAAAACTGACTATTTTTGGAAGATTCCTGACACGGAGTCACAGTTAGGTTGATTCAGAAAGAGTTGACAGTACATTTAGGCACTGAAGTGCGGCCACAATAGTTCTAATGATTTCTGGTTTAGGAGATGCTGTTTTAAGGACTACAGAATACCAGCTAAAAAGGACACTGTGTTGTTTTCCCGTTGAATGCTTCCTGCCATTTAGACGTCAAAGGCGATTACCCATGAGTCGCACACGGTCTTTTAATAGCCGAATGTTGTGTTTTGAACGACTGTCTCTGGCTGTTGTATCACATGAAATTTGGTAGTAGATGAACACAAGGGTCGAGGAAATGTCTGGCGAGTCGATATTTAACACAAGATGAACCAGGATCGATAATGTGACAATAAAATCGTATCCCACACCTCATTTGCAAATAGTCTGAGATAATTACACATATATATATATATATATCTTCCAGGAAACAAACGAATGGCACACCGTCTTGAATGAAACAGAACACCGAGAAAGCTAAGTTTGATTAACCTGTCCCACATTCCGAATGTAAACCTAACTTCGGCTTGCACTGGAGACAACATTTAAGACAATTGTCACTGGGATAACAACCAAATTCTGCGCCACATGACCCGGGTCGCATCGATCATCTTGGCAATCTGATTGTCAGTTTCTTGGCTTCAAAAAACAACCATCTGACTAACCACTTCACCCAGTTCAAACAAGTTACCAAGATGTGAAGGTCAAGACCATTCAGACGGTAAATCTCAATGGTCTCAGTCGAACAGGAGGGTTGTGCAAACGAGTAGTAACACGGGCTGGAAAGTACTGCCATTACACCCTGACTGTTGGAAACAAACATTCGAAAGATATAAATGGTGATGAAGACCGGATGTCCATAAAGGTTACGAGAGCGTCTCGGGTTGTTTATGGATCGGTATGGCACAACTGACAGCATCGCGTGCCAAGAATACACTTACACTGCAGGATTCATCGCCTCTGAGTTTGATCTCCTGGCTCCACTTTATCTATAAAATACAGTAGCTTGTTGGTACTGGCTTAACTCGATCCTGATCTGTGACCGGCTGTCCAGGCATTCAAAACGAATCACGAGTTTTGTGATTTCACAGTTATCACTTGAGTATTACACAATGCGGTTAGTACCCTTGATACCATGACTCAGTGTAGACCCAGAAATGTGGATACTGAGTCTTACTTCAGTGCAGGCTGTTGTTGCTATGACAATGGGATTGTGTGATAGTCCAAAATAAGCAGATTTCTGGACCTTGCATTCTATCTACCAATATGTGTCGTTAACTTGTAGACTAGGATTTCGGCCCTGTATTTTGGACAGTATTTGGGCTCTAGGGGTATACAATTTAATGATGGTCATTGCATCCCGATCTGTGTAAAATTCACGGAGTATAGGAGAATGAATCTGACACACTATCTGCTTTGTTACTGCTTTTTTAAACAGTAAATGTTCCAACAGTTTAATAGAATAGTTTGAAGGTCAACTTATTTTAAGTCATTTCTGGACAGATTTTAGTGCTTAACAAATAGCGTATAAAATCAAGTTATATTGCTAACGATGTTACAGTCCGGCATTCTATATAAATCAAAGTACGTCTGTCATGAATCGCTATATCATCCGACGGGAATGTTCTGTTGTTCTTAGTCTGACAACTTGCAGCATGTTAACAGCCGGACACAGCTATTCAGTCACTTCTTTCACTAGTCGCAAGCAACATTCACACATTAATCAGGGACAGTAACAAAGTCGGCATCTCTTACCGCCTGTCTTAGAGTTTTATGTCAAAATGACCGACTTTCCGCCCTTCTGTCGTTAGTCTGTTTGAATTGGTTTGCACGAAACCTCTAAATCACTTTCTGGCGCACGATCAGGATGTGCCTTTTCTGCGTGTGAAAAATAAACAGTTCTCCGAAGTCAAAATGATTCTATCCAGATGATTAATTTTGGATAAACCCTTAAATCCATATGTAGAGATGTGTGTCATTTTTGCGATAGTTCTGTGCGTCTCCAGACTTTTAAACGATTAACGAATGAGTGAGAATACGTGCATACACACACACACACACACACAAGAATTTATGGGTTTCATAACATCATGAACAAAGTGTGTACGACTGGCTGTCAATGACAACTAGGCAAATATGGCAAACGATGAACAAAGTCAATGAAACCCTAAGTAACGAGCAGGGGTTTGCGAGTTTGTTCAGGCACGCTCAAGCGAACATACATAGACTTCGAATCAACCAGACTGCTTCGTTCGCTTGATACTACTCATCGATCCTGAAGATGCTTGGTATCCGCCTGTAAGTGACCAAAACTTTGCACATTCTTACCCTGGAAGCATTAGTTCATAGTTCGAGAATAAGGGTTATTACCAGCGGATGTGGTGGCGGATTCACTGAGAACCGATCGACGACACCTCATATGCTTCGAACCTCTAACTTCTCAACTGTATTCAAATTGTTTGAACTGACGTGGTCGAGAATTATGAACTAATCAATTGACGAGTGAAATGTTCACTCAAGTTTTAACAAACAGATTTTATGGAATAAAGAACAAAACGGTCGGTTACTTTATCACTCAAGGTCTTCCGAAGTATACAACACATGTCTGTGATTTACAGGATGATGTTTTATAGTAATTCCCTGTAATTAGCACAATAAAGCATTTTTTACTATTACGGAATAGCGCATAGACTTACACCTCAGTAGTTAGGAAAGGATCAAGATTTGACTGTAAAGAACAGTTCTGTTGACTGTAAGATACAAGCTCTTCCGTAAAATTGAGTAAGTATTCAAGGAAACGAGACATTCACTAGTTCGTAACCGATAGTCCAGTCCCACTGTAACACCACGAACCTGGACATTGAAATAGTCCGTTATTAGATCACTGTTGATAAATTGACCAAGGCTGTAATCACCCACCCTCACTGTCACCATGCTCGAAAAACACAAAAATCCGTAGATGTACGGAGGCACACACCACAAAGAGGGGACAACTTCGTACACATGTTCCGTCACTATGTGTGTGCTCTTAACCTCATACATCAGAAAAAGAGCAGCTTGAACTTATTTCGCTTCATTCTTGTCGTATATCTAACAGACATCTTTTGTCTACCGGTTTTGTTGTTGAGAAACCAATTATACTTACGTCGCACTGATACACTCGGACAGCGTAATCACAATTCGAATGAACAGTTATTCAGTAGCAAAAGTTTTCCTAGGATATAGGCAGTTCTGCATAGATGTGGTCGCTGTTCGAAAATGGTGTCCTGGACGCGCGATGGAGAAGCTAGGTAGAAAGTTATGTTTAACTCACACATAATGACCGTTTGTGTAGGTGATATATAAGATTACGTGTTTTCAGTAGAACAACGTTTACCCAAGCACTATAGTTTGTTAGACTCCCTTTTTCAAAAGGGAATCCTCCAGAATAGTAATAGATATTAATAAAACGAGCCACCTTTTGGAACTGATAAACTCATGAACTGGTTTCAGTAAGGATCGATTGACCAAAAAGATAAAGCAACATATATTAACACATTTTCAACTTCAAGTGGTACCCTCGAGTACTTTGGTTGGGTTGTTAGTTCTGGCAGAAGTTCACTAAGCAGCAAAATAATAAATACCTAAAGATGTACAAATGAGTGCTAAGTAAAAAATATTCAGAATGTAAGAGATTAAATAATTTTACAGATACAGGCAAACCATTCACTATGATAAGGTATTATAACCAAGAGCGTTTCCAATCAGCAATAGTGAACGTTTCAACCTTGTTGGTAACACCTATCAACATTACCTAAAGGGACGTTTGTGGCTCATCACTAGGTCGCCGTCTGGTCATTATGACGTTTCTCCCAACCGTCAGTGGCTGCACCGTATTATGAGTAGTGTGGCAGACTGACCGCCGATACGCAAGATCCAGCATAAGTATTTGCTTGTGAGCACTCACTCCTATTCTTCCACCTTCAATTCTTAGTTAGCTCGACTTCTATGCAAATGTGTCTTTCTTACTGTTATTGTAACCAGAAAAATCAATCATTTGTCATTTATAGGTTGTTCCGATTGTGGCCGTTTGTCAATTTCTTAATGAAGTTCATGTTCTGTAACATTGTTGTGTGACTCAAACTCACTTAGTTAACTGCCCTGAAAACAAGATAATGTAAAAAGCGAAATATTCACCTATTATGGTGCATACAGCGTATTACTGACTTGACGTGACTAAGCCACAGTCGAGTCTGCCTGTTTACTATTCTTCGTTCGTCTGTTAAGAACATGCAAGTCTCTTGAATACCAGCCGGCTAACCGTCTCGTTGTCTACACAGTCAGCCCACATGCTAATGGCTAACCGGCGGAGACAATGGTGGTCGAATATTGAGAGCTAAACGTTTTTTTCACAAGGATCGGTCAGATCCCTGATCCTTGACGCAGAACTGGGCGTACACACGCTTTTTGTATCCTACTGATAATTGACAAATAAACAACTTTAGAGAGCCACAGGTGACAGAAGTCCGAGAAGGCACTACGTGTAACGGTTATTCTCAATAACAGGTCGTTAGTGATATTGCAAGCTGATGAGGTGGCAGTGTCCATGTAAGTGAAGTAATCATTCATCTCAAGCGGCCCTCCTACTACAAGAAATGTGGAAGAAAAGCAATGACAGCCTCTTGACAGTATTTTAAGCCTTGTAGATACAAAGTCAGTGTCGTACAGACCAACCATACCACCAAACCTGTTCAGTATATTCCGTATGCTGTCTGCAGAGGTGCAAATAAGGACGGTGTAGTCTGCATATGTAATGTCGGTCAGTTAACCAAATGGTAAATGCCGCAAACCTCAGAGCTGTTTAGAACCTTCAGACGTTTTTTTCGGAATAACATGTGTTACGTAGTTATGTAAAAATTGAGACATCGGATACCCCTGTTGAAGAACACACTCCAGGTAATTAGTCATAACTGCGCACTCAGAGCAGGTATATAACGATGGGATCGAACTGATATACGGCATTGAAACTCCTCTTTCAAGGAAGCAGTAGAACCTAAGTCTGCTTTTTGGTCAAAAAATACAACGAATGCAAAATTGGAAAAACAGTGTCGGTGCTTCGGCGTCCAAGAGCCGGATGTGTTCGGCAAACCCTCGACAAATCAAGAGCGTAACTTTTCCTCAAGTAATTGGTTTTATGCTTGTTTTATAAATTAGTGCAGTTTGAAATCGACGATCATCCTAAATGCCTTAGGGCCAAAGTCAACACCTTTATGATTTTCACGTAGTGTTTTGGTGTTCTGTTACTAAACCCTACTGGCAAGGCACCTCTTGCATTTCTCATGCAGAGGGAAGAAAAGTAGTCAGTATGAACAACAATCTCTCATCGTTATATGCGAAAAGAACTATAAGAACTGTAGGCATCAGAAATCCTAACTAAACTAGTCCCTAGAATAGTCGCGTTTGTTAAAATTAAACGCACATCGTTCTCAGTTTAATGAGATAACTCAGGTCAGTTGATTTGTTTCTCACAATGCTCAGTTCGTCTGTCAAGTCGTCTTGATAAAATGTAAACTGATCAGTCATATATTTCACATACAGTCTCACTACCACCGCTACTGCAACAAACTAACGAAGGTAAACGACATTCAACAATTCATTGATCAAAGTGCATTTCTCATCCATATAAATTACTCAGTCAAGTAATTTTCACAGCTGTTACGTATGCTCTCCTTAAAGCTGCGTATCAGTTCTCCGTGTTCTTGATCGTATTCAGAGTCTGAGGAGTTATCAGTCAGTGATTGTTCCCACGCTGTGTCACATCGACAGAAATCCGCTTCCGTTCTGTTTCGAACGCACTGTTGAGACACGTGATTTCCGAGATGCTGGATAGAATAACAATGGCGTCGTTGCGCGAGTAAGCTCTATGCAATCACAGTAGTCTTGAATCAACCAACAAATCACAGTTTCTTCTTCCTATTTCATATAATTGGGGTTGTAGAACTGTGTAATTTTTACTCAGGATAATTATAGTAAACACAACATGTTTTTATCTTCTTTACCGTTTTTCTTTCACCCTAGAAGTGTGGACCCATGAGACTGTTTTACAGTTATAATCTCGCATGCCACCATTAAACTAGAACATTACGATATCCAAATTTAGATGTCTTCGCTTGCATCCGTGTACGCTTTCGATGGGCGCTATTTCTTCTATGTAGAGAATCTGTTTTTAAAAAAACGTGCCATCTAATTAAATGGGTTATTTAAAAAACGTGGTTAGATGCCTTCTTAAAATCCATCGGTATGCCATCTCCCATGATTAGATCTTAAAATTCTGGTCGGTTTATCAGCCCAAAAAACCTAGTCGCATCCGCGGCCTTCTCTGGAGTCAGGACTCCACAGCTGAAAGTCCTAATCCGATGACCAATGTCAGACGATCAGCTATAGTTTGGAGCAAAATTTCAACCGTCAGTTTGGGGGAATCAGCAATTCCAAAAGGAAGAAAAATGTCCGTTTTATTTCTAACAAACTGAAACAGCCAATATGTGGAGACAGTTCAGAGAGATACGGAGCTGAAACATACGGACATCCGATCGTTCGACTGCAATCTGACTGACTCTTCGCAATAAAATACTATCCACTCGGCACTATATTTGCCTCAGAAAATATTGACCGAAATATTCCAGATTCATTTTGTATGGCTAACGTTCGTTACTGCCTGTAGGGTAATATAGTCTCGAACACTGTGTCATCCCAAAAACGGTATTAACACGGTTGCTCTGAAATTTGTTTTGTTCAATTCGTTAGAAGCTGTACTTTGTAACACATTCATTCCCTTTTATAGAACCACAGGCGGGTACAACAATTCCTTAAAACTTATGTCTCGCCCGCACATAGTAAGTAGGATTGGCTACCCTTCAACTTTGACTAGGACTGGAGCACGAATATTTGAGACACTCTTCTTTGGAGCATATCCAAGATCTCGGCGACCTACGGCTTCATGACAAAATTGAAAACATTTTGAGGCTAGGACAGAATCACCGTAGTCCAACCCATTTTGATTCAATTATGATAAACAAAACTAAATTATGCATTGGGATTTTATAACACAATGAGTGCTGTACCTTACCGGTCTTCCTCCGGTAAACCACATTATTCGAAAAACTGGATTATGTATAAAAATGCGATGGAAGGAAAAACAGGTCATTTGCTGTGATAGTCTAACGTTCTCTCTACTCACATATCAATCATTAACGTAAACAAGCAGAATATGACAAACAAACGAAGGGAGATAGGGACTAGATCAGTCAACATTCACACCAAATATTATTGTAATCAACGTCACTGCAACCAGATGGGATGCTTCAACCATTTTTTCGCACATAACGGTGATTGATGAGTTTCGATCAGCAACTTCGCCTAAAAGTCAATGGCTTCGGATTTTTAATTGTTTAACGATATTCTGAATGAACTAATTGGGTCAGCTTGGTGAACTGCTGTCATGGGAAGGCAGGCAATCGATTATGTGGAATTTCGAGCAACGGATGGATCGATTTGAGACTGTTGCGTCCTCAGTCATTTCAACCATATCGGGAAGTATTCTGCTATTCGCTGAAAATGTTATGGGTCTGTTCTGTCTAACTGGAAGTGGGATGGCAAACAAAATAAGAGAGTATAGTTAGATAAACTATGTTCACGGTTATGTGGAACGTATTCGTTCGCGGTTTGAGCCAAGAACAACTGATCGACAAAATGCGTACGAGAAAGGACAGACGTCAGTTTATGCTTGATGGCATTTGACTTGGAATTTGTCAAGACGAAGTGATCTTTTAATTTTGTCGAGTCCATGTTTACGATCTCTGTCAATGAACCAATGAAAATAAACGAGGGCCAAACTCTTAACATCAGTGCCAGCAATTATTTTTATTATACAGGTGAACAATCTATGGCTTACAATATAAAAATGCTGTGTAAACCACAATGTAATCTCGCAATTCTGATACGCGATTGTACCAATCAGAACTGCGATGTTTTTGTACACAACTGAAGACGATTAAGACTAGTGATTTTCCACAACAGTCAATAAATCAGCAGCTTCATCTCCTACCTCACTGACTGCCTTTGCCCTCGCACAGCATGACATGTTATATCATTTCGAGGTCACTTAATTTGTATACTTCACGTACGATTACTATCATGATGCTTCGGGTTAGTAATTCAACTCCTACTAGTGACCTAAAATTCACCTTATATCATGCCATCAAACTATCGGCCGTGTTCACCCTTTGCGTTCAGGTCACATGGTTTGTTACATATGCCGGGGGCTTAGTGGCCGCCATAACAATTCACGAACAATTTTTTATCGCCTGTGGCATTTAACGTTTTCTTACCTGTGTGTGTGTCAAGTGTTCCAACTCTGACCACAGGGTGACTCAGCCGATGATCTTTTCATGTACACTGGCATACACGTGCACATTAACGTAAGGCTACAGACACTGTCTGTGAACAATTTTTGTGGCTTATATTTGCACTTACAGGCATTTATGAGGTTACGGCGCCAGTTACATTGTCTATCAACTGGACTGTTGTGGGTGGTCCACACTAATCATTATATGTGAATTATTAATAAACCACATAACCATCACTGCACTGGTA
Organism: Paragonimus kellicotti; assembly: GCA_014220965.1. Lineage (NCBI taxonomy): Eukaryota > Metazoa > Platyhelminthes > Trematoda > Plagiorchiida > Troglotrematidae > Paragonimus > Paragonimus kellicotti. The sequence continues at coordinate 16,593 of LOND01001293.1, read as the reverse complement.
TAAGTCAAGCACTGATTCTCTGTTGTAGGAGAGTGCTAACTGTGTATATTGGTTGGCCTGGTTAGCTCTGGTTTTCCACTCTCATTAATTTACATTGAATGGTACGATAGGCAGACAGCAGTTAATCATACACACTGGCGCCCGTCGTCATAAAACACACACTTTCATTCGGACGGTGAAACTACTTGTTAAAGCTTTTAAACTACCCGGGTTTTTCCAGCTCTTCCAACGATCACCTAAGTTACCGGTTAATTCATTTCCCCCTAAATTGCTTAAAACATTTGTCTTCAACCCGCAGTGTAAAGGGCTGCTCAGTTTTGATAAACACTTACTCCAAATGACTTTGGATGTAGGGTTAAAGTATACAGGAATGCCATAGAAAGCTCACTTACCGCGGCTTCAGATGTAGAAACACAACTTCAATAAGCATTATGAAGTAATCCAGATTGGAGCTTTCAAATGCCTTGGAAAGTATCTCAGGGGCCAAGGTAGGTCCATCGACTGTCGGTAAGCAGCTCTGAGAAGAACTGAGATCGTTTGTACCTAACACGCTTCAGTTCTGTTCATCAATGATGAGACCCATCGTTTTGTCTCGAAAAGTGTACATAATTCGGCTTGGATAGCAAGTCACTTTTTCATTCACATGATGAATAACTTGATTATTTAAAGTTTGTTCATAATGGTGATGATTAGGTTGGCTGAGACGTATTCGTCATAACGTTCATTAGTAATGTTGCAGAAGCACCTTCAAGCCAAATGTCAGTTATTTGCTGATTCCACACACAGGCATATCGATTTATTTGACTTCACCAATGAACCTTATGTGTATAACCACACAGTATTGAAACACTCGTCTTAAAATTCCACCTCTCTAATTTCTCAAGTTGTCACTGTATTACCGGTAGGTAGTTGTGCAAATCTGTTTGCTTAAAAGAAGCTCAATTACGAAAAATCTATGTTTTACTTTGATTCGAACCGGTAACAGAAACAGCTTGCCCAGACCCGGTTGAACCCTGAAGCCACGCAGCAAGCTCAGTAATTTCACATTTGGGTCTAGTTGCTCACCTAAATCACTTCGTTATGTGGAATTCACAAATGATCCAAGCGACTGATTGCCCAAACAGAATTTCTCAATCAATTCACGATGGATTCCACCGGCACCAAAGGTGGCCATTGAAATAGTAGTAATGATACGTAGTTTGTCAGATTTCATAATTCAGAAGAGATTTTATTGTGAAAAACCTGGAATTCGGTTGAATTCGAATGTGGTACTGTTCAACATATGTTTCATCCACCTTCCATTGACGTTATCTTGTCCAACCTCAATGGTATGCTTAGTGCCAGTCCCTAGATGAGGTCTTGTGAAAGACTGTTTTTACGTTTCTGCGATCAAGCTCCACAGTGAACTGTGCGATATTTAGTTTTTTCCCGATAGGTTCAAAGGTTGGTTTACAAGGTTGGCATATAATGTCTGGAATGCCTTAGGGATAATCTTGCTCTGCTGGGGACCTGACATTCGTCAGCTAGTCAAAAAGTGTGCGGGTTGCTCAACAACTTGGAAGTCCATTTGATTTAATTGAAGTATCACTGGCGGAAACTGGTTCTTATGAGTTTCTTGGTAGAATCAGCTGTTGACATTGTAATCCAGGAAGACCAATCCGCTTTTACTAGCCCATTAAGTCGAACCACTCTGCTAGATGGTGTCTACTCTGAAATTGACCCTGAGTTGTCTCTATCCTGATCTTGAAACAACTCTCCAACGCGAATGCATCAGCATTGGGAACATTAACTATTCACTCCACGGTTGTGTTTCGCCAATGAAAACCTCTCATGTGACATCTCTTCCTTATTCACGCGGACAGTGGTTTTGGTGTTGTTGACAAGGGGTCATAAGTTGATCGATTAATATGAAAACCTCATTTGTTGACTTTGCTCTTGATTGTGCTTATACATTTATGACATTTAAATCTGTTACCTAATAGGTTGTGTTCTCACTAACCCTTTATGTTGTCTAACGTCTAAGTGAAAGTTGATTCGTAGATACCAGTCCCCTTAGAATTTTCAGTTCATCAAATGATCAACTGGATGATCAGGAATTAAGTAGTTGTTGTGAGTTACTGTTTCACAGTCCAGTAGATTGACAAAGCACCTGCTATGCGCGGTCTAAACGGTTACAGCTCAACTGTTATTGTACAAGGTGGTTGCTGCTTGGGGCATATGTCTGCTGTACTGACGCGTTATTGGTGATCATACGTCTCTTCCACGGAAAGACCGTATAGTTTAAGTTTCAAACTCAGCCATTTTTTGGAACTTTGCTGTAGATGACTGGAGGCTACGTTCTTACGAATCGCCAAATATGACGATTCATAGACTTGCGTTTGTCGAGCGGCGACATCTTAGCGCCTCCACTTAGCATACTACACTGTCTGATCGTAGAATGAGGGTATAAAAATATTATCACTGTCTCTGTGTCCCGAAACTATGAGCCATAACCTACGAACCGTTGACTCTAGTGTGAAACTACCAAAACCTAAGGTTCTACCTAATGTACAGCAGTAATTTGTCAAGAATCACTTGTCAGACAATTCAAACTCAACCTGATTCCATGTTATGGGCTTGCAATTCAATACCGTATCCGGATAATTATGCTTCACTGGTATAGCTGCTTGCCTCCGTGTCTAGTTAGCCTTCATTTGTTTCTTTTAGAAACAAGAGGGACGGCGGCTAGACAAATATAACTGATCGTACTCGGTTCGGCACACAAACTCCAGACATCAAAGACACCGTCGACCGCTACTGACCCGCCGCATTGCCCCTTCGGCACATACAAATGTGCGCACTCACTCAAGCGCGCGCGCTGAATCGGTACTTATTGAAATCGGCACTTAGGCTAAAGATCAAAGCGGCAAGCAAGAATTGAAACAACGTTATCAAAATGGAGAGCGTGAGAGAAACAGCGGAGGTTTTTGCAATTATTAGCTTACGAGTGAATGCCATTCGTTCTGGTGGTGCGGTGGCATGTGCAATTACTCTAGTCTTTGATCTGGGGTTAGAAACTGTAACATGAATATGCATCCACGCACACACGTACACAAACATACGCACACGTGTGATCTGGGACTGAGGATGAACGTAAATGGTTCATGAATGAGTGTAGCTGCGATAAACCGTAACGTTACTTTAATAGCAGTCGTTTACACCTATCTCGTGTAGTCAGAACAGTTTTTTTTTGAAACACTCGATCGGCGACCTGATCGAAACACATGAGCCGAAATGAAATTACTCTGTTTTGGGACCTAGGATAAGTACGACGAGCCGATTTACCTCAGCTGAGTTGTGGTTCTAATAGCTGCTTTTAGCCGCTGAGATTGGTATGCAGTTGGATAGGATATCAAGAACTCACTGTTGATCAGGCCGGGAATTAAACAGCGACCAATGTGCTCGGGAAGCGAGAATGATTACCATACGTCCAAAAGTCCTACATCTAAATGTTCGTTCGTAACTGCTGCTGTATATCATTAAAATCATTTGATTATCCTGGCGGAAGCCACCGCAAATATTGTGTTGCTTCTAATCAATAAGCTCTTAAACAGGATCTATCCATAAAGCTGTGATAACATACATAGGTAATAATTTAGTCATCAATGATTATTCATATTGGCTTGATAATTTCAGACAGGAAAAAAACTCGAATGTAACATTGTTTCTCAAAAGGGCCGACAAGAGTAGTCCAACGGAATGTGGTAGCTACTTTCACCTATGAATGGTGTCCCTCACTACTCATCGCTAACCCTGAAGTTATTCCCCGATTACCTTTTAGTTCGATCGTGCACGTTGACGTACTTCAACCTGTCGAATGTTTTACTTTTCCATCCGTAATCTTTTTATCTTACCAAGCATTGTATATTCATAAAATTACAGTGGTTACAACAAGTAAGAACTGTCACAGCTGAAGCCAGTTACTGTGGTTAACATGATTGTTTCACAATTAAAGAACCAGAGTATAATTTCATTCTGATACGGGGATCCGCACTACTGATGGGCTGAAATAAGAGTGCAACTCGAATCAACTGCTCCTTTGTAAAGTGGGCTAATCGACAAGCTTACCTGAAAGCAATAGATGTAATCAACTGTAGGTTGTGTTCAACTTACAACAATCTAACTCCCCAAACTCCAGCCATTACGATGAATCCTTTGTAAGGATATCCACTTACATCTAGTTTGTTGAACGAAGCCGGATTCACACAACCCTGAACGTGTATTTCTATGGTCAAGTCTGATCGTGTGCCTTTGCAGGTGTATCTGTCCTCACAATCTACCATAATAACGTGTATTCAGCTGACTTAATACTACTTTCAATATTCATGTAAAACCTGTCAAACAATCCTCACTACTAATTGTGTCTCGTCGGCACTTGACTCATGACGTGCACTAGTGATTATCATCGTCTGATACGGATGCATAAGCATACACCTCATTTTCTATCATCACTGGTCATGCTAGGTGAAGTTCTACTAGGGCCAGCAGCTACATTTACTCAAGCGAATGTTGTATGCGGGTACCATACTAAGTGTGACAATCATTGTTGCGGTCTTCTGACAGCCTAAGCGCATTTTGACAATCGCAGACAGCACGCTCATGTGCGCGTGCGTGTGAAACACTACTAGTCAATACACCAGGTAAACGACAATCGGATGACAATTGCAGAAATTTAATAAAGTATCGAACATGGTGTAAAATCGCTACTGTTTCATGATTCTTAGTCAAGGCTTTCTTTTTACGACAAGCCTAAGCTTTGTTTGAAGTCATCAGACATAGATATGACATAAACTGTTAGGGACATGTTTTCTCACGCACTTGAGCACCAGTACAAAAATGTGTCACTTGAAAATGTGCGGACAAAAATAAAACATTATATGGATATGGTAGCTTCAGCGTTTTAGATAATGCCGTAACAGATAAAGCGGTCTGCCATGCTCCTGCTTAGTATCCTGACATTAGTGGGAAACTTGCTACCGCCGGAAAAACAATCGCTTTCCCATTTGAATAAACGAAATTTGATGTACGGTGAATAGCTGTGCTACTGTCAAGTTCGAACCATACTGTTCATCCATGTTTTATTAAGCGCAAGTTCAGCTATATAATTCAGTAGAAAGGGTCGTCTTATTCTCCAACAAGATAAGTATATAACGTTTGACCGGCATCTATTGATTTCCAGAATGCTTCGGAAATTAAATAAAACCTATGTTATACATATTGACAGAGACATTTGGTAACTTGACAGAATACTATTTACAACTAACGATTGTTTGTATTCAATTTAACAATATATGAATGATGCGCCTAGTATGAATTTCTAACATTATGAGTTATACGGCCGTGTCATGAAATAAGATTTGACAGTAAAACGTGAAGACTCACATACGATAAGAAGGGAGTGAACAATGGTATTCAGCTTTGCTTTGATTCTGCGAATAACGTTGAATACAAAGAATAAGACAGAAGAGGATAAAATGATCATTTTGCAAGCAAAACATTGCATAGATAGCTTGTTGATGTGTATTTAGCGATTCCATATCGTTCAAAGTGTTGCATAGCATTGAGTGATCATTCCCGTTGATATACTGTATAGAGATGTCGTAACACCTGTGTTGATGTTGTGGCAGTATGTGTGACGAAGAACCATGCAAGCTAATAAACAGAATGGTGTGTTGGAGACATCGACACTGGCGTTGCTGACATAGATGACCATTGCTAGACTTTTAAGGTCAGGTGACTCGTTAGTTGTTAACTGTCATGAGTTGTGTCGAGAGTTAGTCGATTAAACATGGTCGCTTTTATACTTGGTGTTATTCCTTGAAAAATCGGTCGGAAAGGTTAGCAACGTCGGGACAAGTTGCAATATTGAGTACGACATGTTAGAGACGTAATTCGTTTGGATATGTATATGACATGTTGAACAAGTTAGTTAAGGAACATTTATGGAAAAAGGCATCAGGGTGCTATGATGAGTCTACCATGAGTGGTCAACTGAGTGAACAATGACCTGTCAGTTTTGGATGAAGTCGTTTGAATCCTTACAGACTATAGTGCAGGTAAAACAAGAAAATCCTTCATTCAAATGTAAGAAAATGAGATGGGTTTTCAGATTGTACCAAATCCAGCGGAAACTTAGTTCATATTCAACGCTATATTCTTTGAATTCCTCGACTGAGAGTTTCCACGTTTGTTGGCAATTCATGTATCAATCTGGATGCGTCGTCTGTATTGAATGCTTTTGTTTTTTTGCCAAAAAGAGTGAAATAAGCTCACCAAAAAGACTGACAGAAGCTCAGTGATAAATCCGGGTTATCGAGATCAACTGACAACCTGGAGTAAATTCCCAAATTGAACAGCCTATATAGATACGTTGCACGGGCTTCTGCTCTCATCTACTGCATGACAAACACGGAGGTTTGTCACATTTCAATAAAACCTTTTAAAAGTTTCCATCAACATAATCAGCTACTTTTATTAGAATCCGACTTCTGAAGAAACCCCAGGGACTAGCAGTTAGACAGGTATACCGAAATGCCTAAGTGTAAAGCAAACGGCTTTGTGTGGGAGCCACCTCAGACAAAAACGGGGCACTGAACAACCTACAAATCGAGAAAAAATCTCCTTATAGATAATTCATTTCTGGCTTTTACATATACACACGTATACAAATATTTTAAAAAAGTGGAATTATCTAAAACCTACTAATTTCCCATTATAAACTGAAATCCTTAAAAGAGAAGGAAGAAATACGTTACACCGGTTTCTTCTAAAGAAGAAAATAGCGACCTCCGGCAAGTCTTCAGAAGCATTTTGCTCCATGCATTACACTAAAGATACTAAAAAGAAAACGGCATATAATCCCAACATTTTCTCTTGTTCATCATTAAACCGATTTTCCACGATATAATCCTTCCACATTTGGATTCATCGGAGGTAGTTTACACTCACAACCCTTTGCGTTGCGAGTCGCAGCTCTTAATTAAGTGAACCACAGACCATTGGACACCGCTCTTGTGTCCAACAAAATTTTTTGTAATTGCCGTAAAAGTAATGTAGTTGTAGAAGTCGTAAATTTTTTTTAAACAAGACAGTCTCCAATGGGTGTGAAAAGCGCGTTTCTTCATTTGCCTGCTTGCAAGTGTGGTCCTCCTTCGATTTTGATTGAGAAGTTTTCTTGAAGATTTCGGGTTCAGGTAGGTACATCCGCCAACCGGCAACGTTCCACTTAGAATTTCACAAAACCAGAACCACTCAACAGATCGTGTAAGTGACAATGGTAGTCACATTAGAAACAGGCTTTCAACATTCCACACTCTAACATTAATCGGTAAGGTTTACCTTGAGCCCGAGTAGACAAGGTCAATGAATCCTCGGTGAAAACATACTAGAGTAGTGAGGAGGAGCGATCACACTATACTACTCACACCACTACTAGTCAGCAGTGAGGCAAGAGCATGGATTTTGACATTGAAGTAGCCGCAGGAAAAATACAAGAAGAAACATCGGAGTGCAGCATCGCATGAAATGGTTCTTGGTACGTAAAGGAACTGAGCATTGGCGTCTGTGGCAACCGTGACGTTCTGGGACCAGTACCGTACGCAGATGAGTGTTTTGTTTGTTGTCATGTTGAAACGCATAACCCATGTGTTGGTTTCCTGAATAAATAACCCTTGTGCCATCCGTGTTCTTGGCTCACAACACTAGTGTGCGCACATCTAATTCGATTAACATCTATGTCATTATGACTTTTTTGAGTTCATACAAAATTTAGTGTCGGCAACTGCTTTAATGTATATTTGGATTGCGGTTGGAAAACAGGTTTTAAGCACTGCTGCTGATGCCAGTAAAATTATTAATAAACGACACTAGATCGTAAACGTGTGGGATATTTTTTGGTAGCTTGGCCTACGGTTTTCCTCTCATTATTAATGTTCACTAGTCATTATGCTTAGTTAACAGTTCATGTTTTTCAGTAACATGAATTCGAACTACAGGACGTCCATCATGTAACAATGTTGATGTATGATTGTATCGTGATCAGAGTATCTTGAAAAGATAGTAAGCCAGTAATCGATAACGCAGTTTTATTACCGTTGGATAAAGAAGAAAGTTCCAGATTAGAGATGAACCCGATGAAAGGAGTGGGACTTACTGCTTGAAAACTCCCTGTCCAAACGCATACATTTATAGTCGTGATGCAAATAGTTGAAACTAGTCAAGTGAGAGTAACTTAGAACGATTAGCCCCACAATCCATTTAAAGATAAATCTCAGAAGACAAGAAATGTGAGATGCTAGATTTTATTGTACTCACACTAGCCATGAACAATCAGTTTGTGAAATATGAAAAAACGAATGTATCATATTGGGTCAGAGCAGCAACAAACAGTCTTGTATGTAGTTACTATTTTGAAACATGGCAAAATCCATGGGACAAGTGACAACCGAAAATTCTATGAAAATACTTGATGTGTGTCAGATGTTTAAGGCTTGTTTAAATCATGAATATCTAATACAGACAGTGAAACGACAACTGTTGGGAAAACTACATAACTGGCAAACAGTAGTTAGTATTCATGAGGGTGTGTGTCAATTAATAACACTATAACACTACATGTTTAAAATCACTAAGGACGTGGGCAACACCAGTGTTCCCGTGACTTTCAAATGTCTAGACTTGATTTGAGACCCGTGATTAACAGAGCCTTGAACAAGTTCAATATAGGTTAACTCTAATTGCGTAGAAGAAATGTAAACCAGTTAGAAAGACCTCGACAAATGTCATCGGCTTTGTTAATTTCGGTGGAACTACTGTGCTTGCTACCCGGGAAGGACTTAACGGACCCAATAGATCTGACATTTCAAAGTGGATAGTAAACCGAGTGCACTGCAGCGAACATAGAAGTAGATTCACTACTGAGTACCTACATCATCGATCGCTGGTCACCGAATCAAAGTGAGACTCGGTATAAGATCGGTCTAGTTGCTTTATAACCCTGTAACATGAGAAAAGTCGATAGCCGTTGAAACTGGTGGAAGCTCTGTTGCTCACACTTCTGCAACCGAACTTAGGCATTGCAGAGCGAGTTAATTTACCGTTGAAGTTGTCTATGTCTTGAGTAGTTTCAATCACGTGAGCTAATACTTTACCTTATTTCCTTCCTGTGACTTGATATTATCGATTCGTTTTGTTATACATTACAGAATGCAGGATTATGGCTCATACCAGCGCAAGAGCTGATATAACGCACAGATTTAGTTGTCAGATTTGTATTTCCGATTGACAGCATGACGGTATTTGCAAAACAGTTTGTAATTTCTCGTTTTCGGTTTCAGTTATTTCCATTTTCTCAGAGGTAACCCAGTCATGACACTAAGACCGACTGGTCAACGTATGCCTTAACTTCTCTAGACGTAGACTATGTGAGTCACAAAACCTCCAGACAAGAAAACAAGGTGATCTGTCCTGTCCAGTCACCGGGTAGTAGTCACTCGTTTACTCTCTAGCATACACTAATGATCGGGAAAAGATTGCTCACTGTGGTTATGACAGCTGGTATCTTTTGTGCATGACCCACTCATTTACCATGTAAGTTACGTCATGCTCTTAATATGTTAATGCTGAATCTACATTCTTGAATAATGACTGTGCACTTGTGATCTTATCGTGGCTTGGCTGACTGTGTCATTAAGTAAAGATGGTTGAACGCAAATATCGATTGACCTAGTACCTGAAGGGTGTTAGTAACCAGCTAATCGAATGATTACATTTTTTAACTCTAGGATAAACATCACACCCCTAACTGTTAATGTTCTTTCGTATAGATTCAAAAAATCAGACGTAAAAGAGATGGATACTAGCAGTTGACAGTTGGCTAACGAATCTCTGAACGATTAATAAACTTTTGATATTAAGCAAGTATTTCTGACTGTTACTTAGTTGTGTTGATTACACGATCATTTCTTCAGATATTCGTAATTTAAAGTATATGTAAAAGTGAACAGATATACCAAAGTCTCTCTAGTGGATCACTTGATTTTAAGATATGTCATGATCTTCAGCTGTTTCTGAATCAAGGTTTTGCAGTACCCAGGAGGGTATTTCGTCAAAGACAAATCATGCAGTAACAAATCGATGAGACATGATTCAGTGTAGAGACTCATGTGACTAATCTAAACTGCAACAAGTGTGAAAATCACACTTTCGATCCGAATTTGATAGTATAACCGCGCTACTATCCCGACCAATTTCGACACAGTGAAAGATGTATTATTTGTAATAAAAAAATGTGCTGGTACACGAAACACGCCATTTCCTATAGGGCTGTTTATAACGTAATCAAAAGTAAACCAACGATAGCAATTAGGAAGTGTAATATCGAATACGAGGCAATCATAGGACTACTTCTTCATAGGCGGCCTCCTCAGTCGGAGTCATAACGGTCAATGAAAAAGCTGTTTCCTCCAAACTTAAACAGATTTCGTATACACGCTGTAAATCGGGGATTTCACTAATCCACCGTTATAAAAAGACCGTTCCATTTCTATTCCTATTATAATGAAAACATTTTTTGTTCTACCAATAAGTGAAGATAACTGAGTCCAAATGTAGAAAGATCTGAGTTTTCTGCGAGACTTCGTAGCTCCACTGATAAAGAACTTAGGCGTCTGGGCGTGTTGTATCTGTTCCCAGTTCAAATTCAGCCGAAGTTCAGGTTGTCGCAACTGGGTTTCTTCTATACCATTCTGATACTGTTATCGCATGATAATATTGCGTCTGATTTTCTAAGTTGTTCGGGTCAGTGAATTGCGGTGAATATTCCGAACATTTAACATTTTTACTTAAAACCCACAATATGGAGAGGTGCGTTACAAACGCTGAAGTATTATCTTAAAGGAAGATGAAATTTTAATTGTGTACCCAAAAAGTTGACAGCAAATTGTGTATGCTATGGCTGCTGATTTAAGAATCTAAAGTCTGTACTTCGTCCAGTATTACTAATTCCAGTGTTCTTACAAAAGAAGCTTCTTCCAAATCCGACAAACACCCACAATCACTCACAATGTAACTGACAATTCTGCTTCTTTTATAAATCGTGCATGTATAACTACCAACCATCCACGCTTTCTAAATCAAAACGTTTTCATCAGTGATACTAGTAATGTTCCAACAAATCATTTCGGTTTTCTGTTCAGTTCGCTTTATATGTACGTGCTTCACTAAGCAAGAGTATGCACATCGACTTTCGATGAACTAGGTATGTTACATTGTTGGACACTTGCTAAGCTTGCTGATGAGTAGTCGAGGATTTGGTTAATTTCAAGTTGAACATCACCCACAATTGATCGCAGCTGTCGCATTCCCATAGACTTTCAAAAAAAGCACTAGACTCGAGTTTCGCTCTCATTAGAGCTCGTCAGTAGTGCATATCCTTGCCACTGCCGGGACTAGAACTCCGGCCACGCTTTCATGAGGCAACCGTGTTTACCACTGCGCCATTGACCTCACATTAGGCACGACCGAATTATCATATGTGAACGCTCAACCACTTTCGCTTGTGAGTAATGATCAGGTTGTCATTTCATTCTTCCGTTCACCTGAGCATTAACTAATAATGCATTCATAATGCGTTCGACGCAGGATAAAAGAATCTTCTTTTGTTCCGTTCAGATAAATTCTATTCACCCTCCCTGATTGTTGAACTGTACAATTTTGGGAGGAACTTTCGGAGGATGTATTGACAACCGTTTACTCTCTAACCACAGAGCTAGTGTTGTGGTCTTACTTAGTCAAACATGATTAATAGGCCGGAATCTTTTCTCTTACTTGTTTTAAAACTTGAGAGAAAGACTATAACGCATTTACTGCCAGACTGGGAATTATTATGCGTTGTGCTATAAAAAGCCACTCAAGAGGTGTGACACGTTGCACAATCAGTTATTCGCTCTGTGTCCTTCGGTCGGTCGATTATTGAGGTCTAACCAAAGGTTCCTAACAAATATGTACCAACTTGTCCCTTTGGACTGAACAGTTGCCATTTTTTCTCGTGGACCATGCGCGTCCACGAAAAGTTAGTAATTTAGCATGTTGTTGTTGTTGCTGCTGCTACTGTTGCTGCTGATGAACCGCACCTGAATGACCAGGTGGACAGTGGCGACGGCCTCCGTTCAACTTTCCTAAACCCAGGTGACAGAAGGGAGTTTTGTCCTACAAACTGGGCACCGTTGTGAATAGTAGGCGCGGATGTTCATACATTACTCAGTTGCGATTGCCAGCTCCCCTCTAATGTTGTTCGGTTTTACAAGTGATTGTTTCTGACTGATTCTGACTGGTAACTTTAGAAAAAGCAGCATATTCATAAAATTTAGGACCAATACTTCTTTGAACGCTTTCAGGATTAGTAGTCTCCATTTCTAACATAAGCTCTGTTTGACATGAGCCAAGTAAAAATTACATTCAAATATTCATCATCTTTTCATTTTCCGGGCAAACTATTGAATTCACATGAAGTCTGAAGTATTCAAAACAGAGTAGTTAGGCTCTGACAAGTTCTATCACTTGATTAAACCTTTAAATTTTGTGCAATGAAATTTTATTACTGCTGCAAGCTAAACTATTCATTATTGTTCCGAAGACCACGGATTAATCCAGTCATTGGAGTCATGGTCAGACGAAGTCAATCTAAAAATAATTTGAAGTTTGTGTAGAGAAAATATAGCAATTATGCTTTGCTCTCTCAGGCTCTGCGATTACTGATTTCAGCACTGTTGACCTACAAATATGTTTGCCTATCGAGAGTGCTGACCAAACCTTCTGACTCATGCTAAAGCATACCAGAATGATTAATTGTTGATAAGCCAAAGAAGAATGATTTCACAACAAGCCTGCGCGAGAAATCAAAAACAAACCGTGAGACAACTATTCTACAAGTCCTGTCGTGATTCAGGTAATCAAAAAAATGGTTCAAGTATTTGACGTTCCAGTGTTTATTCCATCGGAGTACCTTCGACAAGCAAGCTAGCCGGCCCCATTGACTGTGAATAACTTAGGAACAGTTACAAATATGGATTTGTGAGCGTATTTCGTTTATGGCCGTAGTTTGCAGAACCGAGAATATCCATTTATACCAATAGGTTTGTACCCGGTGTCCGTAATGGCCTAACCAAACACCTGGAACTCGTCCTGTAGTCATTTATGTTCTATTTCAAGTTTGAACATCACCCACAATTGATTGCAGCTGTGAGCGAATTAGGGAACAATAGTAGGTGCACATAGATATAGATTTGAAAGATTACACACTACTACTGTTGGCGCCAAGTTGGTGAACATACCGTGAAAACCATGACACAAATCGGACATTGTTACGTTGGCAAATTTCTCTAACGATTTAGAAGATAATGGATAATATAGCCGAACAGTAACGTACAAGAAGATTCAACTTAAATGGAGATACATTTCAGCGACCGATGTAAGATGACGAAATATCATACCAATTACCAACAGGATGGAACCGAGGAACAGTAAAGCCAGTGTGGTAAAATGTAATCCATGGTAAAGAGCCTTGCAACCGGAAAAAAATATTAAGCATTTTAAATAATAAACAAAAAAAGAAAGGTTTGCTATCTGACAAGACGTTATCAACATGTTGTGGTAGTAAAATTTCTCTAAATGTTAAACACCGCAGTCTGTTTTAGAGTTGGAAGTGGGTATGATATTTAATTCGACGGACACTGAAGGTTAATGGGTACAACCACTTATCAGACTCTCACCTTTGCAAAGTGAAAGATTGCAAATGGAGATTGTTAGGTCTACTATTAGCTGACAGTTTACAAACTATTTTACTACGCCCTCACTCAATTTTGTCGTGCTGAAACTTGACTGTTCCCATTCAACTTGGAAAGTATTACAATCTATTCAACCCACTCATGTACGCAGAAGTCGTAGCTTACTAGGGAATCTTCTGCGTACGAGGAAAGATAAACGGGAAGGAATCTCATCCGGAAGAATCACCCCGTTGTTTGGTACACTGAAACAGCATATTGAAAGTGTTGCGAGAAATAATCCCCGGATAATTTCAGATCATCATCTTAACCAGCAATACAAAATTGGTTTTTCGGGACGCGTAACTGCCATACAGTAAGATAGCGAACGGCACATTCTAACTTTGTGGAACGGAAAACGGAAAAGATCGAACCTAATTAATACTAACACCTGTCTAAATACTTGCATGAATTTTAAACACGGTTTGTCCGTTTGCGGCTGGAAAACAGATGCAGTACGAAGTGAACTATTACAGAGGCTCAACATACTAGTGGCGCTTCTGAGGGAATAAGGATACTATGGTTTGCAAGCATTTTCTGTCGTACCTGGGCAGCATTTTGTTGCATTATTACACTAGCCTATTTCGTCAGCTTTCATGTACCGTAGGACCGTAATTTTCTACCAAATTTACTGTAAACCTTCCATAATGACTACAAAAGGTTGTCTGTAGTGACCGTGAGAAATACAACCATATTCCTCCTGAATCTTTAGCCAGACAAGTATCATTCATGCAAGTAAACACCTGCTGATTTGCTTGTTCAATTTTTTGTGTCACGTGAAGACTATCGTTCGTCTTCATATTATTTTGCATCTCTGTCTCACTGAGTGTTCAACTGCGAAACAAACTGTTCTCACATTTTCTTAAACAGCCAAACCACAGAAATTCTCATGCCTCATATTGTTAAACTTCAGAATGTACCTTACGCACGAGTTATATCACAGTTTGTTCAACTTCACGTATGAGCTGACTTTGAAATGTTACAGCACTTTAGGCAAGTGAAGTTTAATATAACGAACCCCGACTGAAATTGGAAACGTCCATACAAAAATGGGCACGTCTGTACGCAACTCACTGCGCAAGGTGATACAGTTACAATCATGTCGCCTCCGTAAAATATTACGGTTCTACTTGCGAAATGTCATTTGAGGTTGATTTCAAGGATGCCCTATTATCGAAAACGATCTGCCTCAGGAAAACAACCAAAAGAGCAGGAAAAGTGTTTATTCCTTTGGTGAGAAATCTGAAATATGTGGTGGACGATGTTAATTTACCATGGTAAACACAGTCGTGTTGTATCGTGAGTGTAGAAGCAAGGCATAGCTAAGTAGTAGTTGTTGTGTATTTTATCAAGGAAAACAACTGTTCCATAAGAACTGTACACAACAGGCAGACACCACTGCACGGTAAGACAGTATAGCGATGCTAGTTCCTAGGTTCGTACGCCCAAGGTTTCCCAGCCTTATGTTAACGCGGAACGGAAGTCGTAGTGAGAAGACGGCGAATCTGCAAACAAACTTTATTTATTGATTTACTCACCGTTCACAAGCAGACTTCAACGCAACAGTTAAAGGCGCTAGGGAGTTGGACGTGAGAGAACCTCAAGCACAACCGCACGGCAACCGCCAGAGAGGACGAATGTCGACGGAAACTCCAGTCGACCTTCAGAATTCAAACAAGCGTCAGACTGGTTGGGCGGCGTTCCCAACGGTGACAGCTAAAACATTGTTATCCTAGTGAATGTAGCCTATAGCAGTAGAGATGGCGCGGATTCATTATACAGCCACGACTAAGACTGCGATACCTACGCCAACACACTAACTTTGATGTTAGTGGTTTGTAGTAAATTTACATTCACAAGATAATGTGAACAGGCACGGTGGTACTGGTAAGGCAACTCTCACGTCGCAGGGAGTTTAGGATTTTGGGGACGTCGAAGGATGATCTCACTACAACAGTAAACTGGACAGCACCAGCACGCAAGCGGGAGCAGGCTAAAATCATTGCCAGTCATGTAGGTCACATGACCTGGTCCAATCAGACGTAGGCGAAGGCAAAGTTACGAGTATCCTGGCTCGTCATGAGTGGTGAATCTGCAAGTTGCCCAGTGGTACAGACACACTTAAGACAAAACGTCTTCGAATCTCAGTTGGGTTACGCGGTACTCGTTGGTCAAGCTTCCTCCTTTGAGGCTGTTCGCACCTGTGTCTTGGTATTGCGTAAAGGGCTAAGCTTTCGCACGCAATTTACACAGGTTCATCTAGAACTGTCTTTCATAAATCACTTCACGTTATCTTCTAGATACATTGTGGTTGCTCATTATGAAGGAGTTTCTGTACCTCACATCTCCGAACCAGAAACTTTTAACCTTTCGTGAATTAATCTAACTTTCAGTCTGTCTTCAGCAACGATTGCCTGTCCGTTTCTATTAACTCTATCGTCATGCCCGAACATAGGCTAATGAAGTGTAAGGATTCACAATATGTGTTTTTCACTGTCATGTTATAAAGCAAACAGAAGATTTTAAAAATGCTTTTTCGTTTACAGATAAAGAAACGCTAAGCGGCAATCAGAGTGACTATATGCAATAAATTACGCAACTTCTGGATAACAATAAAGTTGGAACTCCAGAGTAATCCATTTCGAAAAGTGGAGAAACTTTCAAAGGACCTCATTAAACAAGGCCATTCTCACCTATGAATGCAATCGGCATGACTTGTAAAATATATTCCACG
>LOND01001292.1:50974-69539 GCA_014220965.1 Paragonimus kellicotti | reverse complement strand
TATATTCGCCTCCCAAACCACGCAAAATCGAGTACTTCTACTAGACGTAAGTATGTATTCCACCATGAAAATTCCGAAGGCGCCAGGACAAAAAACGCGATGTTGCAGTTCGCCGGTATGGTGTTTCAAGGACAAAACGAGTTGCAAGTGACCGTTTAGGCGCGAAAAGAGATTTTTCCAATATGTTGTAGAATATTAAAATACATGTTTCGGAGATAAATATATAGTTTTTCTCAAGTATAATAATTGTGTTGCAGTGGGAAAAATCGAACATACCTACATTTTGTTCATATTTGCACTTTTTTTGAAAAAATACTCTGCTTTATCCCCGATAACTTCATCACGTTGATCGTTGTAGTCGATTTTGTGTTCTTAATATGCTTCCATCGGAATTTTCATGGTGGAATACATACTTACGTCTAGTAGAAGTACTCGATTTTGCGTGGTTTGGGAGGCGAATATATTTGTAAGTTCCGACCACACTGCGTTTACATCACACTTCACATTAAATATTAAAGTAAATTCCAATGAAAGCTATGCCACCACGTTTGTGGGTTAGTTATATATCTGAATTATATGTTCAGTCTGTTTCCCTGTCAGTATTTTAGGTAGAAAACGGTCGACAAAATGTCATTCCTGAAGCGATTGCACCTGACGTTATTACGTGGTTGTTTCCATCTACGGTCCATATGGAACAGTGTAAATGGGGGTAATATGTCCCACTCTATCATTAACAGCTTACGTGCTGTCTAGTTTCATTGTTTTCCGACTATGTTTAGGCGTCATTTGTCAGCAACTCGGTTCTATAGTGGATCTAAACACTATGTGAAGCCTGAATACGGACACGATGCAAAAATGTGATGAAAATAAACGGATCAAACTAGCGATAGTTCGTAAAAGTGCGTTGGTTTAGGGTTCCACTACACCGAATGAGGTATCCAATGGGTACAATCTGCCGTGCCGCTCCCAAGGGATTTTGACGTCACAACGGCGATAATTTTGACAACAGATAAATACGGAGATGTGCTGAAATAGACGGTTGATTCCGTTAACCTCTAACTCTCCAAAAATCTGTACACAAGTGACGCTGAACGCAGAGAGAACGCAGGGCTCGCGACCTTGGAGATGAAATTTTATTTGTGATTATTGATTCATTCGATTCACATGATTTAAACATCGAGTGTACATGTGAAGTTGAGAAAGGTGAAAATTGTGAAGAACAATGAAAATTGTGAAGTAGAAATTGCTTTACAAAATGCTACAGCTCCCACTCATCTGAAGGTTAGTGACCTACTTTGACACACGTTACGAGGCAGACTCAAGTAAACGATCACCTGCTGATTTACTCCCTCGTGTTTATCAGTATTGACGACTTAGCTCGGTAACAGCACTAGAGGTCGTCGCAAGAGCCTTACTCCTTGACCTACAGCATAAGTGGGCGGAAGATCCGGATCACATTTTTGATATGGCAGGAGACCCGTCCTATGGTGGACTGACCGAGTTGATCTCGCTTTGCGCGAGAACTTCACTTAGCAGTTGATGAAAGTGTACGGAAAGACTTGAGGACAACGCATTCGTATGGCAACACCCGGACGTGTACAAAATGAGGCCCCCTTGATTCATCTAGCTTTTTAGCTGATCCGGATCGGGCAAGAGACACTCTTGGAGGCTGTGCTCCGTGCTCTCAGAGGCACGCCGTCGAGGCGTTTGATTTTTCTCCCAGCCACGAGTGTGCTTCTGTGATGAGACAGCTTACGACAACTTGGATGTTGCTTTGTTTGTCTCAAGTTGTACCACCGAGCCTCAGACTGCAGGGTTAAGTCGCGTTGTGGCGTGGACGGCTGCAGTGGGCGTCACCATAGTCTATTGCACCGCACACGCACAGAGCCGGTGGCTGAAAAGGACAGTAGACACCAGGGTACCTGCAATATGGCTAGTACAGTGAAGGGCTCACAAGACTATGTATAATACCGGTGAAGCTTGAATCGGTACATGGTTCAGTGTCAACGTATGCATTCTTAGACCCTGGTTCAGATACTACTCTAGTGAAAGAGGACCTACTCGAAAGTATCGGCATCAGGAGCTCAGTCCATTCTGTCATTCACAACTGTGGATAAACCACCACCCTTTGCAAGAATGTCCACCTGAGGATTGCTTCTTTGGCTGGGCTGGAGACGGTTCGACATAAACAATGCTTCATTCAGTGACCGATCTACCCATACGACCTGTGCCTGTCGATAAAAGAGGAATCCCAAAGATGGTCACATCTGAAGGATCTTCCGTTCGATGAGGTTCACGATGGAGAAGGCGACCATCCTTGTTGGCCGTGGCGCTCCTGATCGGAGACTTGGAAAGCGCGGGCAACCATACGCGGTCAGGTCGTTAATTGGTTGGGTTCTCAGAGGACCTCTCCAAAGGAAGCCGCGAAACTGTCTTGGTGAATTGCATTTGTCATGATGGAACTAGTCTGACAGATATGGTCACCACGTTGTACAATAATGAGTTCAGCGATACCTTGACATCCGAACCGTCCCTTCCACATGAAGATGTCGCAAATCTGTCCAGCATACGTAATTCAGTGAAGCTAGTCAATTTCCAATTTTCCAATTTTCAATTTTCAATTAACCGATCCTGTATTATCCAAGATACCGGGATCCGTCTGTTGCTGCTTAGGACTAACTCGACAGTCGATGTACTTTATCGCTAATCATTTCTGACTCTGTTCGAAATGACTCAATCATCACCAGATAAAAAATTGTAGTTATTAGGATATTCCGGTGTCCTTGCGATGGGAGAGACTAACTTGCCTGAAGTCAGTTACCTTGTTGGTTCGCGCATGGGCTGTGAAACCCCCGTGGCTTCAAAGTTCCTTAAATCGATCAGTCATCTGAACTTGACGGAACACATTGTTTATTGTACGCAGTGTTGAACCAGCGAAGCCTCATCTCCCCTGGATTAAGTTCCCGCCAGTGAGGGCCTGATAATCAGCGGCATTGAAACAGCGACTCTTCTGGAATTGAGTGACCGTGCTTGAGTTTATCTTCAGCATTGAACTCGCTCGATCGATAAGCATCCGTCACAGAAAATTCAGACGAATGAATACAAATCGTCTGACAAATTTCTGGCATTTGACTAGAGATAGCCCCGACCCACCCTGTACTGCTGATAACCTGTGCGTAAAATGTCCTTATGCTCTCATCGTAGCTGCTGAAGTTAACACACACCTGTATACGGTTGGACTCAGAAACGCGCCGTGTCACCTTTGCTGCTGCGCCATCAAATTGAGCTACAGTAACCGGAAGACTAGGATGACACAGGATAACTGGGACCAGAACTCATCAGTAGTTCAACGCTCGCATTTGAAATCGATATACGGCTCTCATTCGGGAGGACAGCCTCTGCTATAAGCAACGGCTCACAGGTCGAATTGTTTTCTACCCTGAAATCCAGTTCCGCTTCGTGCTTTCCAACTGCAGGGCGAAAACGAGTGTATTGGAGAAGTATAACGGAAATATACCCGGTCAGTTTTCACTGTCGAAAACCGGACGACAATGGAAACCTAGACCCAACGCGTTGACCCTCGTGTATTAGTATCGACCCTGGAAAATAGTGTACAGAGAAAGCACGTCAATCTGGCGAGGCGCGGATCAAGCTGTGCTTTCAGCCCCGGGGCGGATCTCCATAACTAATGGCTTGATTGAAAGGAATTGATTAAAAAACATGGTAATCAAAAATGCATAATTGAATGCGACTTTCAATACTATTATTTATCATATTCCTCACGGGTATTCCCCAGGTTATCGGTCTGTCAGGATTTAACAGCATCGACGATGCTTCGGCCACTGTGCTAAGTGACTTACAAAAACATCTTAACATAATTATTTATAGAATCGAGGACAGTCCCAAACATACACAGTAGACACGTCTCGAGTGGCTGTGTTATCCGAAATGCGTGTCCTCAAAGATAGCTACATTAGACTAAACGAAAATTTTCCTCTTGTTTTGATTGAGGATGCTAAACAGTTTGCTAGTCCCTCGAGTGCGTTATTCGCTAGGCCATTCGAACAGATTTCCGTTCCCATCAGTTTGAAAATTACTAATACGACTGCTGATTCATTTTTGGCTACTTGTCTGTCAAAAACTTTCTTTCTTGAGCCCAAAACGGCTGGAGTAGAGGTCGTTCCTATGTGCCAAACCTCTAGCTAATGAAAGCGCGCGAGCGATGGTCATGTACCTGGGGTTTCGCTGAGGCGTCTGACAGAGCGAAATGCACCGTGTTCCTCGATAAATTACACTTAGAAACATTCATTCCTAATACTATTTCTAATTCGCCGCACACAGAAGTTAACGCCGATAGTTCCAACAGGACCTTGACAACTCCAATCGGCTGTTCGGCAAAATCCCCAAGCTTGCTTTAGGCTTCTGCAAGACAGCTTCTTTTGGCCTTATCTTGATAATGACATTACGATTTGACCCTTTAACCCCGAAAAAGATGACACCGTACTTGAAGGGCCACGAAGGCCGTCCAAAGAATCCACACGGAGTCCTACGAAACAAGACATGATGACTTTACCATGTATTCGCTCCAGTTTTGAAGGCCACAAAATGATTTTTTGCTCACTTTTGTAATTCGTGAAACCCCAACCACCCATGCACAGTTCCATTTGGCACCTCTATAAATATTAACTTGCGGGGTCACGTTCTTAAACGGGACGCCTCTACACAGTCAATTAGAATAACAGCATGGCATTTACGCTATGCGTCCGTAAAACTTGGCATTCGCTGCTTAGTAGTATTGCCCTTATGAATTCTGTGGTTGTTTTTAAAGTTCGTTTGCACCGATTTTTCCTTGCATAGTTCAGATACTACATCTGTTTTCGATCTAAGGTTCATCTTCCATGGCCTCGTTGTCCATTGATCTGGGATATGAATGAATGAGAAGCCTTTCTGCTTACTTTCGTCCTCGACCCGCTGCAGTCTGCCGCACGGGAGTATGCTGTTTGCCCCCAGCCAGCAAGTGAACGATTCTTTACTGAAAGCACTGCAAAGAGCATGCTGTTCGCAACGCAGCCTGCCAATAATAGGTTATTTCAACCAATCCGTTAACAGCGCTACTGTATCATAGAATCCGGTATCCACTACATTATGGTCAACTACTGAGAACTTAGGACTTAGTAATGATGTGCAGGAGACCACGTGTTAGCATAGCCAAAATCGTCCATCCCTTCTAGCTTTGATACATAAAACCAAGCCGCTACTGGTTAGAATAATGTAGGTATCAGGTATACTGGGTCATAGTGACCACGTAGTTTAACTTCAAGTGCAAGGTACGTCCAATTCAACCACCGGCGGCAGCAAGATGGGATTCCATGCCAGCTGATTTCACCCGCATAAGATAGCTCCTCTGAGAGGCACATTGGATTTGGGGGAATTAGTCCCTCACGACTGACGAACGGCTGACTATGATATGGGCCAACAAACAGGAGACCATCCAGCTCAGTCTTTGTGTTCATTCATCCTTCAGTGTCATCAAGGGTGTGAGTCAAACCGCGAATACCAAAGCTGACTCTGCCGGAGCGCCCCCCTCTGGTGCGCTCTTCGCTTGGAAGGCACACGGTACGCTTATTGAGAGTGCGGTTCTGGTGAGGAATACAGGAGATGTATTCAAAATCAGCTCTGTCAAATACAGCAGAAATCACATGCACATTGCGGCTATGCCTCGTCCGACACGTCTGCAAGAGCAAGCATCTCGATCCTGGCGCACCGAAATCACATCGTTGCCTCCACATTGAGGGTTACGGAGATGCTGGGTGGAAACTGTGCGTACGTTTACAGGAATGACAGCTTATAATGTAGTCACGTGCAGGACCACGACCATGTCGGTGTCCTTGGAGCCGCGATAACATTCAACATTGAGGGAGCCCAGCGAAAGCTCTCATCCCTTGTCACCAGCAAGCCTCCCGAATTGAGTGGATTGGGGTAGTGGTGCGTAAGTTGATTTTCTTTTCATTGTATCTATTGTCCTTTCTCTTCGGACTCATTTCATCCGCCTGTGTACACGCACCCGACTTTTCACCCGAATCGATAACTCATATCCATATCCTCCTCCTTGGACCGAAATCAAGAATGAACCGGCAGTGCATACCATGACCCAACCAACAGATAATGTCCACACAGTTCATACCGAAGGATTTTACCCACAACAACGTCACACGGCGGAATGAGACGAACTCTTGTGTTTGACTACTTAGTCCTTGTCATTAGCGAATGAAACGCTACGAAGTTATCCGGAATATCCGGAGGTGGGGTTTGAGAAGATCATGAACCCAATTACCGCCAAACCCACCAGTGGCCATTAACCCAGTGAACCTCTATATGATTGCTCGGACGACTTGCGTCAACAGAAAAAGCAGCTGTGTCAACCTCATGATGACATCAGCCAAGCATCAGGAAGTCGAGGGCATATAATTTCAGTGAGTCCCATATTCCTGAAATTAAATTTCAAATGAAACTGAAAATTGGCTGAATTCCGGCGGGTTTTTCGTGTTTTGCGCTACCTCATGCCCGACCCTCCCAAGTCTGAGGATGTTTTGGGTTTGCGATGGGATAGGTGTATTTCAGACACTCTTATAAAAACTGGTAAGTATCCTGTTCAATTGAAGCATCGTATAGGTTCCGGTGTCACGATCGGCATAATTGTTTCAGTGCTTCTGGCAAAAAGTAAGCACGACGTACGGTTATTTGCATTTTTTTTTAGGAAGACCGTGGCCTGTAGTGTTTGGCACCGGGTTAGGTCTTGGAATGGGTGTATCCAACTGTAACAATGACTTTAAACAACCACTGCCTTTGGTTTCACACCAGGTAAACTGTCGCACCTTTTGGACCTTCTAATATTCTTGTTCTAGATCAAAAAAACCGAGTGAATAACGTGATTTACCTGTAACTTAGCTTCAAATACACTTCTCTTATATTTTTATTTTTCTGAGCCTTCTCGCCGAAGGATATGTTTGTATTGTATTCAGAATAGTTTAGAAAACATTGTGAAACGACTAGTGGTAACCAGTCTCATTTTCGCCTGCAGCTATGACAAAGAAATCGTAGAATCAGCGAGTTAAAAATATGTGAGAGTATTTCTAACAAATGGGAACACTTGCATGCAAACAATGCACTTCGCAAATGGTACTCCGACGCCACTCATATTTTCGTAATATTTCACTAAGTCTTTAGGTCGGAAGGTTAAATTTGTGCAGAGATACTCGAAAATACGATGGTTATTAAGAACATTCATTAGTAAAGCCTCGTTATACGAAAGCAGCGGTAAAAGCAAAAATGGATGCGAAGTCCTGGTAAATCAAGGACGACATTATAAATCAGTGTTCACAAATGTGTTTAGCATTTTTTTTTCTTCAAAGTAAGATAGCGGTTTCTCGCATATTATCCACCAGGGATCTCGTAGGCGTACGGCCTATTTCAAATCACTTGCTAGGGAGCCTTCTCAATGCCCAATCTCCTTTTGAAAAGCCTCCTTGTTTAATTTGTTTGTAGGTGGTGTTAGAAAATGCCAAAGAGATAATACTCCGTCTGTTTTTCACTATCGAAGAAGATATGACAATGAAAAGATTCAGTGCGTTTACCTTGCGTATTATTTTTGGCTGGTGAGCAGCCTACAGAGAAGTTACATCAAGCTAGCGACGTACGGGAAAGAGTTGTCTTTAGCTCCGGTCCGAAAATCAGAAGTTAACAGCTACACTGTAGTAAAAGTGAGCAAACTGCAGCCATGAAACATGTACAGTGGAGCGCGACTATCGAAAGTATTTATGGTTTTTGCGGTCGTACAAAACTGCAGTTTCAAGGTAGGTTGCGCGTGTTGTGCTATTTCCGTTAAAGATGAAGTTCTCATAGTGTACTTAGGGTAAAATGGCGGACACTTTTCAAATGTATTTACTTAGTACATCTATGTCAGCCTGCAGTACAGTATTGCTGGTTTACTTGCCTATTTGCAGCAGAACTCGCTCCAAGCCACGGAACAGCCACCGTCATACTTTTGCGTAATGAGTATTTCAGTTTTTTCTTAGGTTGCTGCACTAAGACGTATTATCTTTCTGGTCCTCCAGTCTGTTCTTTCCATCGTTGGTGATATTCTTCAAAAGATCAACTCAACTAGCTTGATGTTCCGTCTATTTGATTTAGCACTGTCCGTGTTTCAGCCGTTAAACGCACTCACGTTCGATTCGGGTATGTCATTGTGACAACCGATTGAACAGTTCATGAACCCTCCCCCCTCCCTTGGTTAAGAAACATTCATTTTTGTTGGAATCAGTTTAAACAAGCCTTCTGCTCCATTTCAACAATGTTTCTTACCCTTCCTGTCGTACTGTGAAGCACGGCACATGAAGCGGTATGAATTTTAATGGTTGTCCGGTTTGTTCTACCTCCTGGGTAAGCGGGTAAGCTAGTTTAACGCCACTGGCGCTTTCCCAGGTTGTGAATTGGGGAACACCCTTCTGCGTGGGAGCCAACTGCGAAATAAGCGGGGTACCTTCGGAGAATAAGCAGTCGCGGTAGTACTACTAAGGCGTGTTGAGTTCACGGTTTCCAGCCAGGTCTCCCATAAGATACCACACAAGCTCCTTGATGGTACGATGACATGAAGTATGTTACCTCATCACAAAAGCGTTTCAGATGTCCTAACGGAAACATATGGACTCTCGGACAACATGCCATCCGTATGGCTTACTGACATCTCCAGTCTCCGCCAACCATGGACAACCCCCGAGGAAGCGTACGAATCACCTCGGTGATCACCTGGCTCCAACGGGTACGCAAAGTATGCCGGGTACCTTGAATGGCTAGACCCATTTTCGAATAGCGTACGGACCAATTTGGTCACCGCGCCCCGACAACAGGAGACGTGCGTCTTGACAACTCCCTGGATGGACAAATATACTATATCTAATCGACCTGCGATGCTGCTTCTATTGCAATTTCATGCGGGGTACATTGGACATCCTGGATTAATGAACCCCATCCCAAGGGTGTGTGAACCGAACCACTACTGGTCACCGGCTCCCGAAACATTGTCGGCTTAAAATGGAAACATCGTGTCAGCAGTGACGAAGTTCGCCGACGTGTCTTCGGAACGGATAAACTCTGTCGACCCTTGAGCATTTGATCTCGTCTCACAGGCTTCGTTGGCTTGGCCACATCTTACGAATGCCAACTCACCGCCTGCCACATCGTGCCTTGTTTGCGAGTGGTGGGTTAGGCTGGAAGCGGCAGTCCGGTGGTCAGCGCATGGCTTGGATCAGGTTGTGGTGGCACTCACTCTGAAGCTTTTTCAACGGGGTACTCCCGGCTTCCTAGCTGAGGTCCGAAGGACAATGAGCATCTTTGGTTGAAGGCGCTGTTTGATATGGCGAAGAATAGCAGTCAGTGGCGCTCATGTTGCGGATCTCTTCTTCTTTCCCCCT
This sequence comes from Paragonimus kellicotti, assembly GCA_014220965.1. Lineage (NCBI taxonomy): Eukaryota > Metazoa > Platyhelminthes > Trematoda > Plagiorchiida > Troglotrematidae > Paragonimus > Paragonimus kellicotti. The sequence goes on along the minus strand of LOND01001292.1, from coordinate 60,069 downwards.
CCACATTTTATTCCCGTTTTACCTAGCACAATAACATATGTTGTGGCACGTTTGCTATGTGGTTTTTACGTGTTATATATATATATATATATATATATATATATATATATATATATAGTTCTACCTCCCGAAATTCTCGACTATACATTCTCACTCTGTTCTCAGCTGATGTCTTCCCTTCCTCTTGCTATGAACGCGAATGTCTGCATGACATGATTGAACTCGTAATACCGAGCTCATCATCATCATCATCATAAACAACAATGCATCAGTGGCTCACACTGAGGCTTTACTGCCACACAAATGATGAAGAAGGAAAAAGGCAAATCCTGTATAAGAAGAGAAAGAAAAAAGACGAGCAGAAACCCACTGCTAAAAAACGCTTCCTCTACATTCAGACATTCAACGTCAAGGTGTCTACATCTTCTAAATAAACAACCGAGCTGTAAGTGAAAGTAAAGCGTAATCAGCTTCCTTATGGCTTTCACTGCCCCGCATCACTAGGCGCACTCACTTCACCGACAACTCGTCCAAACAACGACAACATTCACGCCACTAAGGTCAGTTAGCCGCCGTCTCATCTAAGGTCTCCAGTCACCAACTCGGAGTCACGATGGCCCCAGCCCGGGAAGATAAACTCGATCTACAGTGGCCAACCTCTTCGTAAATGATTTCATTTGTCTACCCAGGTCATCATCTGTCCGCCTAACACCTTGCGCCAGACGGTCGCAATGTTGGCAAAGAGTGTTCGGTATGGCAGACGACTAGCTGGCATCCTCAGTACATGATCTAACCATCTGTCTGTGCAAATGTAAGGACTGAACAAAAGAACTCGTTTGACAATCAGTGCCAAACACCCGCTTCCTAACCTCCTCGTTGCTTACTCGCTGGTGCCACCCGATACGAGCGATTGAACGCAGACATCGGTGGTCAAATACCTGAAGACGGTTCACGTCTTCTACCCTGAGCGGCCAAGTTTCGCTGCCGTAAAGTAATACAGCCCTCACTGTCGCCTTATATACGCGACCTTTAAGCATCAGAGAGATACCTCTCTGTCGCCATAGGTGCCCCAGATTGGCGAACATCACCTTAGCCTTAGAGATACGTGCTTCTGTTTCTTTCCCTACACCCCCGCCGCCATGGATGCAGCTTCCCAGGTACCGGTCAACAAGCCTCCATAACTTCATTATCTAACATTAAATCTACGTAATCACAACAATCTTGCAGAAGCACTTTGCATTTTGAGACTGCAAAGCGCATTCCGAAGTACTTAGCAAAACACCAGGGCGCCGAGTGTATGTTCACATACTTGGTCGGTACACCCCTGCGTTTAAGCGACTCTAAAAGTGTAGATCGGTCCACCGAATCAAACGCACCTTTATAGTCGAGGAAATACGGCGATTGTTGGCCGGCGGTACACATGACGCTGCTCCAGAATTTGACGAAGAGTAAAAATGTGATCTATACATCCCCGCCCAGGGCGAAACCCTGCCTGTTCTTCCCTAATGTTTACCTCCCGAACTGCAGTGAGTCGACGAAGTATAATGGATGCCAGAACCTTAGAAATGACTGGGGTCAAACTAATTCCCCTATGGTTTTCGCAAGAGCCCCTGATACTTTCTTGAATATGGGAACTATTATCGAGTGACCCCAGCACGGAGGGATGGTCTCCGTCGTCCACACAAGTTGAAACAACTGAGTCAATGCCTCTACTAACGCCTCTCCACCTTCTTTGAAAAGTGCCGGCACGAGATCATCTGGGCCAGCAGCCCTATTACGATTAAGAGCCGAAAGGCAATTGCGAACCTCAGTCTCAGTGGGTGGTTCCAAATCTACCGACCAGGGTGCTACATCACAAGTTTGTGGCGGCAACACAGTAGAAGCAGGAGGCCAGCTAAACTGACCTCTCAAAGTGTTCCGCCCACCGCTCTAACCTTCTGGACTTATTATAGATGAGTGTACCATCTGCCTCGCTGATAGCTTCACTGACAGACGGTCGCCTGGGACCAGTGGCATGGATAGCTTGAAGAGTTGTCGATGTTCCCTGAAGCAAAAGCGGTCTCCATTTCCTCAACTTTCTCCATAACCAAGCCTCACGATCAGCCTTTAGGCTACGTTTCAGTTTCCTACGGATATCTCTCCTAGACTTGTTATGTGAACTGCCAGGAGGAATGTTCCGTCTAGCTTCTAACAACTCCAGGAGATTTCTCCGAGATCCAATGTCTGTTCAACCCACGTACCCCCGTGCCGCATGCTACAGTACCTGCTTTCTGAATGGCCTGTGAGATTTGAGTCCAGCAGCTATTAGGATCTTCGGAGTGAGTACACTAAGGCAGCTTTCTAAGCTGGTTTGGTACTTATGCTTTACCGATGGTAAAGCCAGTTTCTCAACAGCTAATCGTTGCTGTCGGTGGGGTCGTTGCCCAGCAAAAGTAAGAACGAAACGACAACGTACCAACGCATGATCCGAATCCAAGTATGTGCTCCAATAAGAACGACAGTCTTGAATGGAACCCCGCCACCTATAACTAACGGCTATGTGGTCTATCTGAGACCAGGCCTGATTCGGAGAAGGTGGGCACCAAGTATAGCAATGACGTGCACGATGCCTAAAACTAGTGCTGGCTAAAAATAGCTTATGCTCAGCGCACAGCTGCAACAATCGTCCGCCATTATCTGATCGATGTGATGCTATCCCAAACCTGCCACCTAAACGAGACTCGGCCTCACCAAGGCGGCCGACCTGGGCGTTCATATCTCCGGCCAGAACGACTATATCAGAACCATGTGTCGACCGAAGGAGAGCGGCCAGATCCGAGTAAAAGGCGTCCTTGACACCGACGTCACTACAGTCAGTTGGAGCATAAGCAGACACAATGAAAAGATTTCTGAAGGTTTCGCGTCTAGAGCTGACCTTAACAGAACCTGCCAAGCGGACGGCACAAAGTCTACTGTTAACAGGAATCCAATCTACTCAATGCGGCTGCAGCCGTCGTGCTGAGGACTATCTACTCCAGCCTGACCTGTAGCGGCAGCCGTGGAGTCACCCGAAGTGTATAACCAGTATCGGGTAGATAGTGTGGGTGCTGTTAGTTCCATACGTTGACTACTGTCCTGGATTCTAGTCTCTGAAACACAACAGACATCAACATTTAACGAGTCTAACGTTCGTGCGAGAGCGGCCTGCTGACTTATCTGTTTTAGCGTGCGAACGTTGAAAGCACCTATATTAATTCGCATTCTAGGTCTAAGCAAGGGACGAGGGAGGCCTGAGGCTGAATGGTAAGAGATGGGACTTACCGACACAGTGTTACTATGATTAGCTATATCTGTTGTGGGACCTGCAGAGTAATCGCTAGAAATGGGGATTGGGAGGAGCCTGGGAACTAAATTTGATAGGACAATGGGAGAGGGTCAGCAGTAGCATGTTTTCGCCTATCCACCCTGCTGTATGCAGCAGATAGGGCGACCCGGTTTATACTGCGAGACGGCCGATGCAGTATGGAATTATTGTTGTGAATATTCATGGTTGTGTGTGGGCTGAGATACTGCCAGGACGCCCAGACCTAGACAGGAGAACGATTAGGGTTCTCAACCAAAGCCTTTGGCTCAAAAGCCTGTACCGCAAGCATGGGTGGCTGTGTACCAGAACTGGTACAGTTTTAGGAAAAAGATGCTAACCTTAAACTCCAACCTGTGGTGGTCAAGCGACAACGTGGTCACGAAATATGAAAACCCTGACTGCTCCACTGAGTAAAGTGGGTAGGTGTCGCCTGCCTGGATGGGGTCCTCGTGATCACTCAAACCGCTGGTTAGAGACGCTATCCGAGATGGCAGCGTGTCGCAGTCAATGGCGTACCTGCATCCATACCATTTCTAGTTCTTTGCTTAGACTTCTATTAATTTTCAACCTTCTTAGTAACGTTTTCTTCTAGGATATTCCACGTCACTGTTGAGGTGAGCGGCAGCCCGAGCCACAGTACCTTTTGGTCAGGCTCATGGCTGATATGATGATGATGATGAACCTGTGGGACCAGGAGACTGATTTGTCAGACCTCTATCTATTGGTCTGCCTGGTATGAGTGACTGTCGATGTGGTATACCCAATGTGAGTTCGCGGTGAGCTTTCTTGGGTGGCTATCTCTAGCGTTGTCTCTTTCAAGTGGCGTTCGACAGGGATGTCCGATGCTTCTTTCCTATTCAGCTGTGTGATGGTTCACATTCTGGAAAGTGCACTGGGAATGGAACTTCTACCAGGTGATATGCTTACTGACGGAGTATGCGAACAAAGTTGTTTTATTCATTTCCGCATATCATACTGAACTGGGTAGATGTTATGGCTGATTTTTGTAGTACGCACTTTGCGCCTTCAAGATGTAAAATGTTGCAAGGTTGAGTTGACTCGGATTGTGTCTTTTGTTGTTGAGGACAGACCGCTCGAGTTTACAGTTGACCTCGCGTACCTAAGTGGCGTTATCTCATCGGCTGTTAATGTTGCTGACGAAGTATCCATGAAGACATGGAAAGTAAGTAGTGCATTTGCCCATCTCTGTGGGGTCGATTGACGTGATGGCTTACGGTGCGTGTGTGCGCTCACCTTAGTCCCCTGAATCAGAGGCCTGGTCCGGTCATGCGGAAGATTAATATACGCTCTCAGTATGTGGTCGCTGTTGTCTCCGCTAGTTATCCTTTATCGGATTGGTTGATTGCGAGAGCAGTGTAGCAGCCCGTTGGCGAACAGGTGAGAAATCTGCGGGTTGTTGACTAATAACCTAGGTGATGAAAACGCACACAGCCTTCAGTGATTGGGTCATGCACCCCGTACTCAGATGAAACGTCTGCTGCCTCAGACTTTGTTAAATGCGGCTGTTAACGGTTGTGAGGAACCACAAGGTTGCCAGGCATGACATGATTAAGGACTATCAGAATGTTGGCTGCCCTGCTGAACAAGGTTGGTAGATGCGGTCCTCCAAGTTAGGGGATTCGCGACCATTCACACTGCCGGCTTGAAACGCTCTTGGACGTGATAGTGTGTCGTGGTCATTACAGAGTGCATCCTTAAGTCGGTCGACCCTAAAAATCCCCGTTATCTTTGTTTTGTCTAGTCTTTCTTCATATCTTTATGCTAATTTACTAACCTGCCATTTCGTAGACTATTGTAAAGATCAACGCCACCCTGAATGATAGTACCAATGGGTGCGGCTCAATGCTGATACGGATTATGGTGAATGTACAGTTCAGTGAATGAACTATTCATTCGGTTATTATTAGTAAAAATGCATTAATCATCGGTTCCCAAACGAACCTTGTTCATTGAGTCGCAGTATAGGGCGAAACTTTAATGGACAGCGTGAACACCGGCAGCCTCATAGTTCGCATCCATTTTTTCGTTTTCTGGTTGCTCTCAGTTTAATGATGTCCGCATAATATAGACGCATCACAACATTAAGTTTAACACTGCTATGTATTTATGCTGTAAGTGTCCTTTTTAGCCTAAAGGCTGATTGTGTCATTTCAGAATCCACGTAACCCTGTCATTTAGCTATCTACACCCATACACACGGTTGGCGGCATCCGAAACGGATTAGCCTGTCACAGTGACCGAAGCCAGAGGACGCCTGCGCTTCAAACCATCACCCCAAGTGGCTTGCGCTGCACCACTTGTGGTTCCACTCACACACCACGTATCCGGTGTAAACCCGAAGGAATAAGACCAGTAGGTGTGTGAGTGAGGCCTTTGTGTCCAGCCGGCCAATGCTGGTTAGCCAATTGAATGGCTAGCAGGAAAAGGAAACCCTTATCTCTCGGAAAATAAACAGAGAGAGACTACAATGACAAGATCTAAACTGAAGAAAGATATGTAAAATGTAATACAAGAAGCATTTCAGTATACGAGTGAATGTTAGTGCATTCTAGAGAGGATGAAGATAAGAAACAAGATTCAGATTGGACTACGAAAAGAACAGGCAAACCATTCATCATACAATACACCAACAAAGCTGAAGATAACAATGGGTAGAAGACCGCAGACACCCAGTTTCTGAAAGGAGAAGCGGATTAGTAGCCAAACGACCATATTCTTGGTCGATGCAATCAGTAACAGATGCTGACAGATATACTGTCATGACCTACCTCAGCCTATCGTACTCGTCGTCTCTTCGCCGACGGTGCACTATGAGTACGCTGGTGACCTACTAATCCGAGGCGGCCAGCGCATTCACGGCCGCACACATCGCAACGCCATATAGTCATGTCACCACGACCTATGGCACCGATGGTTCCTTTGCGTACCGCGCTTCCGTTCTCGGCCGCGTAATAACTCCTCGTTGAACTCGCGGACGTTCGTCCGAATCGTATTCCTCCAGACCGTCCGGTTCAACGCTAAGTCTTCCCAACATCTGAAATCAATTTTACAACGTGAAAGACTCACCTGCACAGCATCCTGGTATCTCCGCTTTTGACCACCAGGATTTCGCTTACCTGATCTCAGTTGTCCATACAGAAGCTGCTTCGGAATACGGTCATCGCCCATCCGACGGACGTGACCCAGCCAACGAAGCTGATTCAGCATCAGCATGGCTTCCATCCCGTTCATGTCCGCTCGCCGCAATACCTCAGTGTTCGGAATCATGTCCGACCACCGAATACCCAAGATGCGTCTTAGACATTGCAAATGAAAGCGGCTAAGATAGCGCACGTTCCGCTGATACAACGTCCATGTTTCACTGCCGTACAGCAGTATAGACAGCACCATTGAGCGGTAGACAAAGAGCTTAGTGCTCGGCTTCAGGCTGTGGTTCTTCCAAACACGTCTTTCAAGACGTCCGAACGCAACACTAGCCTTTGCCACACGAGCTCTCAACTCGCGGTCCACGGACAGATCGGTGGACAAATTGCTACCCAAGTAGCAAAAATCAGCGCAGCTATCGACAACGGCTCCATTGATGCGAATTTGGGGTGAAGGTGAACAGACAGCACCTTCGCCCGGAGAAGGCTGAAAGAAAAAATGTCTTACCTGTGTTGATATCCAATCCAAACTTGGATGCCGCGGTCGCGAAAGCAGTGGTCAGTCGCTGTAGTTCGTCCTCGCTGTGTGCGAATAGCGCGCTGTCATCTGCAAATAGAAGCATGCGCATCGTTGAGGTATGTAACCGGGTTGGGGCGCCGAATCGTCGGATATTCAGCAGGCGCCCATCCGTCCGGTACTCTACCTCAACGCCATCCTCCCCAGAGTCCTGAAAAGCAACTGTTATCATGGCAGTCAAATATAAACTAAATAGAGCTGGGGCTAGCACACAACCCTGCTTCACGCCAGTGACAATGTCAAAATCATCACAAGTCGATCCACACGACTGTACTTTCGCCCTCATACCCACATGCAACATTCGAATCAAATTGACAAACTTACCTGGACATCCAAACTTACCAAGCACCGTCCACAACGCCTCACGGTTCACGGAATCAAAAGCCTTGGTGAAATCCACGAAGAGAGCATACAGGGGCTGGTTGCGTTCCCGGCATTTCTCCTGAATTTGTCGAGCAGCGAACACCAGGTCGATCGTACTCCGACTCGCCCGGAATCCGCATTGCTCCTCAGGGACATTGGTCTCCAAGACTTCCGTATTCAGCCTGTTAGGAGAATTCTGGCGAGCACCTTGCCTGCGCAGCTCAGCAGACTTATGCCCGATAGCTGTCAGGGCATTGCTTGCTACCCTTGCCTTTGAACAAGGGTACGATCAAGGCATCCTTAAATTCTTGCGGCATCACTTCGTGCTCCCAGATGGAGTGAACCAGCTGGAGCAGTGCACGTTCCAGCGCCGGTCCACCATTCTTAAGGACCTCAGCCGGCAGTCCATCTTCGCCGCAGCCTTTCCGTTGCGCAGTTGACCAATCGCTCTCTGCAATTCTAGTAAATCCGGGGCGAGAGCAAGTGAAGGCTTGATGGCCTGTTGCGACAGGCTGTTCACGGTCACCCAATCGATGGTAGCAGGACGGTTCAGTAGGCTACCAAAGTGTTTGCGCCAGACCTTCATGATGTCCTCTGGCTGGGTGCACGAACAGCCGGTGTCCATGTCTACCAGTGCTTTAGTGGACTGGATCGACGGACCGAAGATCGCTTTGAGCGAATCGTAGAACTCCTTATGTTGTCGACGATCTGCGAAGCCCTGCATTCGCTCGCCCTGCTTCATCCACCAGTTGTCCTTGATTCCGCGGACACGCTCGGCCAGTTGACGGCGGATACTCCGGAACGTGGCCTTCTTCGCTTCATTGGCCGGGTCCACTGTGGAGGCAGCAAATGCGGCATTCTTCTCTCGTACCAATTCAGCGATAACCACGTTGTTGTCGTCGAACCAGTCCGGACGTTTCTGGCATTTGAGACCGATCGTCTCGGTGGCTGCCGTCGTGATCCGTTCCTTGATAAATTGCCACATACCCTCAGGGGTAGTGGATAAAGGCGCGTCGTGCAGACGAGCGGCAACTGCACGCTGGAAAACAGTCTTTACCTCACAGTTCTCCAATCGTTTGACATCCAGCTTCTGCCGTTGTCCGGAAGACCTACAATAAACAGACTTGCGTACATGGATAAATAATTTAGTCCTGACCAATCTATGATCTGTGCTACATTCAGCACCGCGCATCACTCGCGTGATACGCACTTCACTAATGTCGCGCTGCCGCACAATCACGTAGTCAAGCAAATGGTGATGACCACTTCGTGGATGGGTCCACGTCGTGATGTCGCTCGCATCCAGCTGGAATCGGGTGTTCGTGATAGCCAGCTCGTGAGTAGCACACAGGTGGAGCAGACGATCACCGTTCTCATTGACTGAACCAATGCCGTAGGGTCCGAGGACTCCCGGCCAAGCTACTGAGTCGCGCCGACTCGAGCGTTCAAGTCACCCAGAACAAACAGTCGGTCACTCACTGGTGTCGACCGGATTGTGACGGACAGCTGATCATAGAACTGGTCCTTTGTATCATCAGTGTGACACATAGTTGGACCATAAACACTGGAAGAATGTAGCACACTTGCCTCGACGGAGTCGCAGGCGCATAGGCAGCGTTCGAGGGCTGATGCCGTGCGGTTCGCCTAT
>LOND01001291.1:30048-50528 GCA_014220965.1 Paragonimus kellicotti | reverse complement strand
GTGTTTATGAGGCGGTCATGCAGAGGTTAGAGAATATCGCGCTACCAGTGATCAAGCCCAAACTCTGGATACGATACGTTGACGATACATTCGTAATCCTTAAACGCTCAATGATTGAAGACACACAGACTTATCAACAACGTTTTCAACGACATTAAATTTACGATGGAGATTGAAACTGACAACCAACTACCGTTCTTGGATGTACTAATCAGCCGCAAACCTGATGGAACCCTGGAGACTTCAGTTTACCGGAAAGAAACACACACGGACCAACTGCTTAGTTTTCACAGCAACCACCCAGTATGCCATAAAAGGAGCTGCATTCGAACTCTGTTCAAACGAGCTGAGACACACTGCAGCACCGGAGAAAATTACTTGTACCGAGTACTTCTTCGCAACGGATACCCACGAAATTTCATCAGACGGTGTTTACTGCAGAAAGAGACCCGAACTCTACCGAAACATCAACAAAACGAATTGTACTACCATACATCAAGACTGTATCGGAAATGACAGCAAGACTTCTGAGACCACATGGTATCACGCTAGCACACAAACCAACGGCAACACTACGGAGAATACTATCAAAACCGAAAGAAAAACTCAGACCCGCCGACAGAAGAAACGTCATTTACAAAATCCAATGCAATGACTGTGGACAACACTACGTCGGCCAAACCGGACGGAAGTTATCAACACGAATTAGCCATCAAGAGACACGATCAATTTTCTTTGATCTCCGTCCACGAAGATGAAACTGGACACACCTTCAACTTGAATACCGCAGAAGTCCTTACTCAGGCCAACACCAGACACGCAAGAGAATTTCTCGAGGCTTGGTATTCATCGGCCGGGTCAATAAACAAACACATCGAGCTGGACAAAATCTATGAACCAATGCGAACCAAGGATTTGAAGAGATGTAGACACCATCAAGCCCAAATGCCGGTGAACCTGAACGGAGCAACTTGAACAGATCAGACCAAAGTCGAAACCGGCCAACGAATAACCAACCGGAAAGAATTCCAAAACGAAGAAATGACTTACTCAATCAATTTACAAGGACCAACCAATCAGATCCGAGGTCAAAGTTCGACAGCAACAAGGAACAGCCAATCAGACTCCAGATCAAAGACTCAAGGACGACAGAAAATAACCAATCGGACATCAGGTCAAAGTTCAAATGCATCAAGAATCAACCAATGGTGGATCAGGTCAAAGGTCATGAACAACAGAAAGCGACCAACCAGAACTCAGGTCAGAAGCAATCAACCTCTTTCTGCAACCATTATCAAACGGCAGATATGTTGCCTTTCTCTTTTAAAGCTAGTATCTTGGAAAGTGGTCTGTAGATTTACTAGATGTGCCTTATTCCATTCCTTTTAACCGCTCTAAATGCCAACTTACTTTAAGTCATCCATATTAGGTGGCATTACCATTCTTTCTTAGGACGGCAAGACTGTAGAAATCCCTCCCTATAGGTGTACCCGCCCTCCTATCATCATCATCATCATCATAGACAGCAATACATCAGTGGTTCACACTGATGCTTGACTGCCACACAACCACGAAGAACAAAGGGAAAAGAAACAAATGTCAACTATTCGTCAATAGCTATTTTTATGTTCATGATCTTTGTACATCGAAGGCCTTCAGATAACAAAAGGTATTCCTTTGTAAATTCAGGTGTTCGGTTAAAAAGGGTTTCCTGAACGTGTTTTATCTCAAGGGGAGCATAGTAGCTTTAATGGAATTAGCACTGAACGGGGACTACAGCTTGTGCTTGTAAGCTTTACTTCTGAAGAAACGTCTAGTGCGGTATATAAGAATGAAGAACAGCTTGATTGCCGTGACAACGATTGACACACTGTCTTGGTTTTATTCCATAAGCATCAACTGAGTTACTTAACGGTCATCATTATCGAGATTATGATCAAACCAATATGGAGGCTGGTAACTAACAAATAAAATGAAATTCATTTTCAACACAAATAACCCGTTGGCCTGATGATAAGATTGTCTCTGTTAACTAAGATGTGTCCACCTAGCGAAGCTTCATTAATTTCGCCTTCGGTGCAAAAGATGTCAGTACAGGAATGATAGAAAATCGAAAAAAAAAAATCGAACATAGTACACATCGCTTATAGTTAAAATCAATGTCGAGTTGGAAGCAACAAGGCACCGTTCTAGGAGCCCTCCAGAATGTCAAGGTAGAGAAAGCACACCTCCAATGGCAAAAAAGACCTACTAATAAACAAATTCAAAACGAAACAGGATGACCGGAGCCAGAACTGCTTTCAAACGGGAAGGCTGTGGTGTACATATGGCGGTTAAACACGGAGCAATTCGAATGCAATCCCAAGTGAATATACCTAACATCAGTGTGGCCATCCACTAGGTTCGATTCAATGAGTGTGCTACTCGCGTTAGCCCATAATCACAGCCGTACATAAAACTTGACAGTACATGGAGCCGGTGTCTAGAAAAGGAGCAACAAAAGCTGAGTATATCTGTTTAAATATGCCGTGTAAACGAATCGCCAGTGTACACCTATTCCAGTGGGCAGCAATAGTTTTGGATACAATTTGATTAAAGAGAATCAAAAGGAGGTTTTCCTGATCAAATACAAAGTGACGCGAGTAGACACGAAACTTGAATAAAAAAGTGTTATACGAAGTCACAGATGTAGATGAGCAAAGGATATGGCCAAGAAGCTTAGACTAGAACAGAACTAAGCTTCTTAGGTAATGCAACTGTTGCAAAAGTTGGCACCACAAGCAAGTGGGCAGCTGGCATTCGATAGGAGCACGTGATTGTGTTCCGGAATAAACTGTCCTGAACACATCGTGAACCTTTTTTTGGAATAGCCTATTTTCCCCAAAAATGGTTTACTTTTCGAAATTTAATGTGATTTTGACTTTTGTCTTTCTGCGACATAACGGACTGAAACTTGATTTTGGCCCACATTTCCCCCTTGTCTTTTGATTGGCCCATTCTGCTTCTAGTGAATCGATGTAGGTGGGATTCTTCAAGACCGACCAAAGTTTATACAAACATAGACATTAGTCTGATATATCTTCAGTTTAGAAAGCTGAAGATCAAGGTTTATGTCCTTCTGGAATTTTGGGATTCGTTAAGTTTTGTACTATGGGTTCGCGATTCGTACATCATACACCTGTGCGTTAGCCATTTCTCGTTTTCGTTGACCACGGTGATCGGAACACTTTTTGAAAACAGAGATCATCGAGTTAAGAATGAAAACCCGTTACTGGGCGTAACTGACCGCGTCATGAAGGTGTGTAGGCTGTTATATTAGAACTGCCACCGTGTGGAGAATCGTATTTATAAAAATGAAATGGAAGCAGCGAGACGGATGGAAATGGGGACGAATAAACATCTTTATCGGCCTCATGTTGAAGCAATTAAAACTGCTCATCTGTCAAGAGAGTGGCGCGCAATAACCAAAACAATGTCGGGTTTAGCACTGTCAACATGTCACGTAAAATTCGTCCGAAGATCGACACGTCATAAACACAAGTGAATTGAGCAAATCACACATCACACCTGTAAACGTAGAAAACATCACACCTTATGGATGTACGGGCAAAACTTTCATGAACTAACAAATTAACCAGCGAGGTTGATCGGTCCGATAGACAAAGAGACCAAAAAAACGAACCCAGTTCTGAACGTACTGGTTGATGCAGCGTTGCCTCCGGTAACTCGTTTCACGGCAGCTGACACGGTTTCAGCCACATTGGATAAGGAAAAAGCTGTTTTTAGATTATTTGTTCGATTATCCGACACACCATTTTGTCTTACGGGACCGACACCCAACCGGGCAAGCCTAATTTCAGGAGGACTAGCAGGTTGATCCACCCTCATAAGTTTTGAATTGGAGGAGACTTTCTGATGTAACTCATCCGACTGATGAGAGGAAGAGCGACGGGTTGTGGAGGAGCGATGTCGGGAGAGCGTGGACGACGCACGTGAAGCTGAAGAGTGAGATGAACGATATGAAGAGCGGGAGCTAGAGTCTGAGGTTCGCCAACTGGACCGAGATCGTGAACGACTGGAATAACTACGACGTCGGTACCGATGACGATAGGAAGAACGGATGCGTCGCCGCCGATGTCGATCACTTCTTGAACTGGATTTGGTCCGATCACGATAACCACGTGAAATATTGGATGACTCCCGAGAAGAAGAATGAGACGTGTAAGATTTGGATCTCTTCCGACGAGGACTGTGGTGACGATGATGACCATGTCGACCGGAGGATCGGCTGCTGGCTGTGGAGTATTCTGAATCGTTCCTAGAAGAACGGGACGATTCAGTTTCTTGCGAATGGGTTCTTTTCTCAGTTGTTCGGCAGGTTCGTTTCGGATCCACTTCTCCATTATCGGAATGGACACGACCAGAAGAACTGCAAGAGGAATGAGATCGTTTATGTGTACGGTGAGACCGCTTGACTTTCGATCTCTGAGGAACGATGGTGAACATCTAATGATGCGCGAACTTCATCCCTGTTCGAAACTATTTCTGCACTACCTTTTTTGTCACTAGAAGCGACCGACCCCGATTTGCGCCTTGCCGACGAGCCTGGCGGAGAAAAAGAAAGTATGAAGACCATGACAAAAACACGCTTGACCATTAACAGTAACCGTTAGAAATGAGGTCGATAGTATGAAACCTTGCTTCGTTTAACACTAACTCAAGTTTGAGATGTCTGTTTTGTCGTCAACGAAAGTAACACACTGGCAGTTAACGCGAATGATCGACTGCAACCAAAATGATCACTTGCTAGCAGGTTTTACGTACTATGCCGCTTGATTATCGACAGAGAATCTAGGTATTAGGTCCAAATATGTCATTATTGTTATCTTTTGGATAATATCAGCAATGTTCATATTCTTTTAGTCAGACATCGGTATGTTTATATATGTAAACATATATATATATAACAAAAAAATTTGTGTAGTGATAAGGGAAAAGGGGGTACAAGGATGCGGAAGAAAAAGTACAGATGTACACGGAGATTCGCAGCGCCATTGACTCCTATTCTTCGCCAATGTCAGACAGCATCCTCAACCAAAGGTGTTTATCGTCTGTCGGATCCCAGCCAGGAAGCTGGGAGCGCCACACTGAAGCTAGTTTCAGCCATTGTAGCTTGAACCTAGATCATACACCGGCCGCTTCCAGCCTAGCCTGCCACCTGCGAACAAGACATGGTGTGGCAGGCGGTGAGTTCACATTTGTAAGATGTGGTCAAGCTGACGAAACCAAGGATTCGAGATAAGGGTGCTTAGCGGTCGACAGAGTATCCTTTCCGAAGACACGTCGGCGAACTTCGCCATTTCTGGCACGATGTTCCCATCACACGTCACTAACGCAGTAGGGATTCCGATGGTCGAAAACGGATGTTCTACGACCACCCTCCGCACAGCTGAAACAGGTACCGTAACCGCACAGATTAACCGCACAGTTGGGACATGAGCAACTAATTGCAACACTACAACTGCGTCTTCAGCTTATCTGTCAAATGGTTTTTTGCACCTCACTGAAGTTTTGTAACCGCGCTATTAGGAATTCGTTTAGTGGTGACGTTTCACTCGACACAGAAGCTTTTTTCGGCGGTGAAAAATTACCAAAAGACTACGTACTGCTCACAAGCTGATCTGAAATATACAAAACATCGCTGGAACCTAGAACGGCGTGCAGCTTTTCGCCGTAACTTAATCCTATGTTCTCAAACTTTTCTATACTGACGTCACCTCGTTTTCAATAAATTGAACATCACCCACAATTGACCTCAGCTGTTACATTCCCGTAAACTTTCCAATCGGGAGTGGGTGATGTTCAATCTATGTGAAAGCCAAAATTCCCTACTACTCATAAGTGGTCACCTCGTTTAATGATTAAACGTTTGTAACCTAAGTGCTAGCCTCGGCAAACAACCGCATACCCAAGCCATCACTATCCTCGACAATCACGAACCCAGAAAGGGCATGACATTACCTAAATTGGAGGCCCGCAACACCAATTTTGATAATTGAATGACACAAATTTACCAGAACTCGAAGAGGGGCATATGCACAAGACTGACAAGTTACGAACTGAAACTGAGGTTAATAATGTATAACAGAGTCCCACTATTTTCACAATGACACCTAAGATCTAGAAAACACATCGGACGTAAAAACGTACAAAGCGATGAACATGACTCACGTTTTACAGCATCGACCTCCTTGTTCACATACTGTTTTGTAGACTGAGATTCGTCAATACCGAGCGATTTTTCAGACAAAACATTAACTTGTGTGCGATCAACCGTCGAGGCTTCAAAATCACTGTCGCTAGAATCCCAACTGGATTTTGCAGTGGTCTTCACCATCTTGATCTCATTTGACAGACGACTCTTTGAAACCTTTAAAACATCATCCGTGGACGTGGCGATCTGACTTGGGACGTCAGGGGTTACATTCAAATTGAGTTCATTGACATCTTTTAGGCGTTTTGCATGACGGCATTTTTTGTTACTGTGCGATGGCAAAGCAAGTGTATCCGTTTGTGCTTGCTCATCATCCGTGTTGTTGTACGTGACCAAGGCTGTTGAATCATTCGATTCATGGTTGATGGAACAGCCAGCTTGACGACCGCGAGAACTATCTGACTGTGAACTCCCGTGGTGACACTGGGATTTCAAACGTAATTTTTCGGAGGACTTGTGTGGTATTGATGCCTCTGAATCACGTTTTGTAACACCGCCAAAAAGACTACTCTCTAACCCGTGAGCGAATTCTCCCTCGTGTGCGGAAAGAGGTTGTGATGTTTCGACAGAACTTGACTGAGATTCTCTGACGTTTGGAGGTTTAGCCGAGAAAGGTGACTGTTTAAAACAGGAACGACCTGTCTTTGTATAACCCGTGATCGCTTTCTTCGATGGCGATGCTGAACAACAGCGTGCAAGATGAAGACAAGTCTCAGCAAGGGCAAATTCACATATAAACAAGTGTACATAAGGACAATAATCGGGATATAGCTAGCTGACTGAAGACATCAAGTATCGCAAATTCCGCAGACGTACTGGTTTAATTTGCTGTATGACTGATGGATTCAAACACGCTATACTATCAAACAGAAGCGCTGAGTGTTGTTATAATTCGAACCAAGTTTTAAAATGAGTAGCATCTACCGGTAAATTCCTTAGGAAATCAACAGACAATTGTTTTGCTATCTGGAAGAAGAGAGGTGACTACATTATCACAAGACTGGGCAACAGTTAGGGTTCAGAATAATCACTGAGTTGCTCTAATTGAAAACGGAAAAGCCTGCTAAACTTTAACGTACACCTCAATGGCCAAAACAGTCGGCCTAATGCCGCTAGATGCATCATGTGAGACGGCTGCATAATGCGCAAGTAACCTCGAAAAGGGGACCGTTTTGCTACAACAGCAATCAAGTTCCACATAAAACACAAACACAGCACCTTGACGATGTACCCGTCAGAAAACACGATGCGCCCTAACTGAAGCACAGATCCAGCACATTTTTGTTCGAACGATGTATGAGCCACTGGAGATCATGGACAGCTGCACCGCATTGTGGATCAAGCTGTCTAATTAAGAGCTTCGGCGAACTCTAGGTCACTCTGTCGAATTGGTAATTGAAAGTACTCGCCGTCGCAGATGTCCCATCTGCCTCATACTGTGCGACACCATCTTCGTAAGTGTACTGGGTAGTATGTGACAAACGTGAAACCTAGTACAACACGGAACTTCCCGGGAAATAAGATCAGGTCATCACACTAATTTTAAATATTTAGTTCTAATGGACAGAAAGGCGAAAAGCGACAACTACAAGGATGACAAACGATACCTGAACGTGTACCAGACTTCCGTATATGTTCCGCTTGGTGAGAGCATGCAATGGTAATAACGGGTTTGCTCTCTGGATGGGAATCTTCAGACTCGTGTTCAGTGTCCGTAGAGCGGAATGTGACCGGGGTGTCCAAATGCTTGGTGCTAAGTGTAGAGCGTTTGATTGGAAAGGAAACAGAAGGACCAGAAGTGGATTCTTTAGATGCAGAGCCACTGGGTTATGGAAACGAAAAAAATCGAAATAAACAATTCAGGAACACAGCAATGGGGAGGATCATCGATCCACGTTTAGCTTAAAAAACTGTTTTATTCACACATTTCCATTAGTTATTGAGTACAGTACTAAATCAATTATTGCATAAGAAGGTCTCCTGACAGAACTACGGGAAAGGGCCTGGAAGTGAATGCGTGCAAGACTTTAAAACTAAGTGGTTTGCTTCATTTTCCGATTCACCTCTTTATTTCACAAAATATTGTAAGATTGAACGCAGGCCGTCACGTTACCTACATTTCATGAATAGCGTGTAATATGCATGCAGCTGTATGCATAGTTCACGGCTGAGTTTACGTTCGTATTCGCGATGTTAAATGAATCGAAGTTTAGAGACGAACAACGTTTGACGATATAAACGAATAAAAATACACTTCGTAATTTGAGACGGACTGATTCGCAACGAACCCCATCTAAAGAGGGCAGTTGAAGATAGTGAAATCACCTCTTTTTCACTTGGAAGTTGTACCCATGCATGTTTATTCACATCTTTCTTGCATAAATCAGCAACCAATAATACGTTTATTGAAGACTAGAGCTCGAGTCGGCTGCAGCAGAATGTCGATTACAAAGTTCGCAAAGGTGATTATCTCGACTGTTCTTGTAGGCTTTGGCAACCTGATAAAATCTGGTCTGCACACAATCCATTAGCGCCATTTAGCGGCTTTATGGCACAAAAACGGAAAACAAAACGCTGAAGACCAACCCATCTGTCAATACTGAACACCACAAGTTCACATAAAAACCAAAGGAACACCTGAATCAAAATGATTAACTAAACATTTAGGCTCTAAGCCATGGAAAACCGTAAACCCTAAGCAGATTACAGCAACTCACTCATTCAACTTGGATCGTTTCAGTTGTGGCTTCTTTTCGCCGGACTAAAAGCGAAAAAGGTACGAATAATGAATACCGGAACAGCGATAACTGCAAAGGCAGACCAAAAGGTTGCGAAAGACAAATGAGAACTGACAATTGAAAGATTAAATTTTTCACTTGTGGATCAATGTACACAACCAGCAGTGCTAAGGGTCAGCGCGGTTGCGAAAATCTGTAAGTGGGGGCAGAATACGCGAGAAAATAGTTAACTTTTGTGAATCGAAATTTCACAACCCACTTTAATTACCACTTCGTAGAGATGAAACAAATGAAGTGAGTAGTAGCGGGACCAAGTAAGCATTGCAATACTTTAGGTGAATATTAAGTGCAGATAACAAAGGAGCTGAAAGCGAGCGATCATGTCAGGTACGACACTCGAAAAGATGCACAATCATCTCAACATTCACGCTAGATGCGTGTAACGACAGCGTACATGGGCAAGTGGATTGGGACGCCAATTAGCTATACTATTTTGTTTTCTTAAGGGTTGATGTGAATGCGCAAAATCTGGGACGAGTAGACAAATGAATGCTGAATTCGAATTGTGCACAACGGACAGTAGGAATCAACACCGGAAACCAATAGGTGAAGCAAGAACGCTGGCTACCACATTGAAGCCAAAAAGGCAAGGAAGGATGACGCAAACACACATGTATGCTCATGACTACAAGGTGAAACGTCGCAAACAGTATAAGTGGTAAAAAAACATCCGAGAAACGATAACGAACTCGCAAACAAGAACAACAATTATAACACCTACCTAAAAGCTCGCACCTAAGGATATATGCGTGTATACACAGAAATACAAACGACCAATATGGGTTGCAAAACGTACAAGCACAAAAATAAAAACCAACACAGGTGTTGCGGGGTAAAAGTGACAAAACAGGTCGGGAATTGGGGACAACAGTGGTGAAGGCGGCCAAAGTTAGAAATGGAAAGATGCAGAGACATATGATATAGTAGGATATCACAGGTGTATCTTTTATCCAAAAGGACAGGTAGACGGATATTCGCTAGTGAATTCAAGTCCTCATTACAAACCGCCTACGAGCTTCATAAACGAGTGATGATAAATTGAGATGATGATAATGAACGTATCTCACTTGTTTAGTCGAAGGACGTTCTTCGCAAGAAACTGGGGGCTGTAATGTATAGCAAGGACCGTACAAATGAAGGTAGATAATAAGGCGCAAGATTGATTAAGCACCAGAGTATAAACGTCAACAAAACTTTAAAATGAACAAATTTGTACGAAAAAGCAGAGAAGCCCGGGATGAGCACAATGAATCAATCATGGAGAATGAAGTTAAAAGATTAATTACAAACCACGCGTAAGCCGGTTGAGCTCATATAGCCTCAAGTACATCATGCACGCCCTCTAGGGAATCGAAAACCGAGCGAGGAAACAAACGCGTGTTGCAAAAACCTGGTTCGATAAATACAAAACCTTTAGTTAAGGGAATGAATGACGTTCAACTTTGGTTGAAAATTCGCACGCAGCCCAAGTTGGATGCAACCCAACTTCATACTGTCTCTTGTCGTTGCACACACATTTCTAACTTTGGCCGCACCACGAAGAATTACTGGGCTCGAGTGTTTCTCTTATTGTAGCCCACCATTGACGTTTGTTCTAGTTTGGTCGAGAAACAAACCATAAACCATTCAGACGAACTATATACGCTTCACTAACAGGTATAATCTGTCTTACGCATGGCGTGACTCAGCCATTACACCTAGACATACAGATAACCGCACACGAGGCCACAAGCATTGGCGCGTCGCAGATGAATGAAGAGTTACAATCTGCTATCCAGACAGATGGAAGACTACTACCTACAACTACCTACCTCTGAATGAAAACAAACAAACTACTAATGGCCGGAGCTCTCAGTCCCGAGGATTTAAATCACGATTAAGCATAACATATCCTCAGAGAGCCTCTATGTTGAAGCCATGGACCAAATCCGAACGATCGCGATACTGACGACATTACAGCAGCAAAATTTGAGTCAGCTCCTAACATTCGAAGCTAAAAAGGCCAGGTTTCGATGCGAACCTACAATTACGTACATTTAGAATCAACGCCAAAAAAACGAATCTTTTGGGGAAATGACTGGGATAATCGTTAAACGTTTACTGTAACGCAGACAAGTTTTTCGAAACGAGTTTACGGAATGCCTCATGATAGTCTAGACGAAGACAATGCGCACACCAAACTATACTTTGAATAATCGTATTTTAGATCATACTTACGGCTGAAACAGAGTTAAGAAAATAGAATAAAATCGCCTAGCACCACGTTCTGATCAACACAAAAAGAATATTCACACAAACCACTGAGTAGGTTTGGACTTGATAGGTCAACAAAAAGAGCTCACCGAGTTTGATGAAGATCGTTTGGGATCTGGAAAATAAAACACAATCTAATTGACCAGAGGTACTGTATAACCACATATCATTGTGCTGAAGTACAAAAGAGCATGAGGAGTGAGAAGCAATCTCACATTTCAAATCTGCAACTAACGGCAACCGAACCTGGACAATATCCAACTGTCGAACAGTTCCAACAATCGTGAAACATTTCGGTGATAACGGAAAGTTTGTTTATAAAATGAGCGTGTGAAGACAGATATTCTCGTTATTCAACTCAGAAATGAATCCGTTCGATGTGGTGATTCGGTATTAATTTTAACACGCCGAAAAGATAAACAGAATATGAGCTAACGTACTAGGAAATCTACGAAGGAAGCCAACACAGAGTACGCATTAAAACAGACAACAAATAAGTTGACACTCGACAAACGTCTTTTTGTCGACAGCACGACCACTGCACAACAAGAACTTGGAGAAATTCATTCTCTATGTACTCGCGAGGCATAACGGAGGAAAAACACCAACAAGATTATAACACATTTTGTGTTTAAACGCGTTTGATCACTGTTAAAGAAGTACACCAAAAACTAAGGTCAAACAGAGCATGGTAACTAAACGATCTGACATGATGTACGCAAGCGGCATTAGGTAATGACCCTTCGAACGGAAGCGGGAGATGACTGCACAGCGCCAGCAGTGTTGATAGAAGTAGCATCTACAAAAAACAACGATTCCAGTGCACATAGTGTTGCAAAGGTTTGACGAAAACGAAAGCAATTAACTTACACACGTTGAAAGTGATTTCAACAAAACAAGGGACGGGGCATCAACGAATCGTTGCGCATCCATTACAAGACATTTTCGACAATGCAAAACAACAGAGAATAGTTTGCCGTCGAGATTAACCAAACGAGCGATTGCCGAAATTATTCAACGGCGCGGTACACTACGAAAACATTTCTGCACTATGCCCGATGACACCACACTGCGTTTTGACAAAAAGCATCAAAATATAGCCAACTGTTAGTTAACGTTATAGGTTCACCAAAAAGTGCTATTTCAAACACCAGATGCACAAGTCGAATGCCAGACTAGCGGTAATAGGTGTTGCAAAAAGCAGGACAAGCGTACCGGACAACACAACAGTCTGTTCGGTGGACAATACAAGTCTTAAGAAGGACAATGTAACGTTAGTTCCCGTGGTTTGTTCCATCTGAAGGTGTACGGTAATAACGGTTAGTTTAATGATCCGGGCGTACCTCAATCTGGTAATAAGCATCAAAAACAAATTAGCTGGAAGGCAGTGCAAACTCGCCCGGTGCAATACAATTAGACGTGACCAGTGAAATATTCACAGCATGCGAAGTGGGCGGTGATACCAACCAGAAGTTTCCGAGTTCCAGAAAACACTTCTAGCGTCACAGAAAAGACCTACATCGATAGAAATGTAACAGACAGATCGACAGACGAAACGTCGCAAACTGGTTATCAGTGATGAGTTACTTCGATAGACGAAGGGGATTAAAGATTAAGAGACAACTGAAACAAGCACAAGCGCTGTTGATTGCATGCATAAAGGATACAGAATGGAACATCAAAGACTTCAAGCAGTGTACCTTAGTGTGGAAAACAAAAGGGGTCAATGTGATTCTACATGTGAACGAAAAAAGTGAGCGGAAAAGAACATTCACTGATAACAGCGCGAAAATGGATACCGAGACAATGACTCGCAATGCAAAAGCGTAAAGCTACAGTAAACAGCCGAGGATGGAAACAGTTGAAAAATGTGGTACCACATCAACTCTTTCGGAGTAACAAACAAAACGATGCACACCAAGAAAATCGAAACATTTAGGATAAGCTCAAATCATGCTGATCGAAAACGAGTTACCCGATTAAAAACAGCTGATCCCAAAAAAATTGGAGGTAAAATATTGGATGGAACAAAAAGGTAAAATCGGAAAGTAGAATTCGTTAGACAGAATAATCGATAACAATAGCGGTCATCTATATGAAACGTTAAATTCCACAGAATTCAATAAAACCGACAGTTAATTTCGAGCGCCCCTGTTGCCAGTCTGTGAAGACAGATGATGTACTCCACAGCGACAAACGTATTTAGTGAGAAAATTTAAGAAAATACGACATATCGACGATAATGGCTGAAATCAAACATACACTATTCTTCAACTTCCATGATACGTCAACTCAGGTAGTTGCTTCAATGACCATTCATTCATAACGGTCATAAACGTGACCAAAGGGTATTGTGGCTAGAGCAGCTGTTTCCCATAACAGCCTACAAGGTCAAGATGGGCGAAGTGGACAAATTACGTGAAAACTAGAAGTCTGGCTTACGATTAATGCAGGCAGGGGTCATTAGAAAGTTCTAATCCTGAGCAACTAACAGATAATTTAAATCCAGTTGTAGGCCGATAAACCCGATTAATGGACACGCAAGATTCGAGCTTTCCCTTTCTTTATCATCTTGAAAAGTCGATATTTGCGTTCGCGCGGCTGAGAATTGTCTCTGACACACAGCCACCAACTGGATCAGTATGATAACTGTTCAGTTGTTAACGCAAGTTAGATGACTACAAAGGTCGCCCAAAGTGGCTGGAATGTACAGTAATAAACTAGGCTAAAAACATATTCCTTTGGTCTGCATCACTCATACAGTAAAACATCATCTAACAGCGAATGACGAGACAATGAAATCGGTAGACAAAGTGACGGGGATCTACTATTTACGACAAAGGAGTATCAATTGTACTAAGTTACCGTTCACGGTCAGTTTTTCAAACAGAGTACTTTAACAAGTTTGAGGCGATTACTAAAACTAGGCTGACGTGGAATGTCACGCATTTTAGCGTATCCAAAACTGCATACAGATCGACAACACCACTTGTTGCGAAAAACTTGATGTTGTATTTCAATGTCACATATGATCGACTGACAAAAACGGAACCGATCATCTAAGCATTCTAACAGTGACTGTACAAGCATATACCGAACTTTCTTGGGCCAGTCTTATATCATGTAAGAGAGCTCATTCAAGTTAGAATGGGTGACAAGAATAAAGAACGGACGCGACTTCAACATACGACGCTCGATAACTTGACTTAATCAAGCGCCCACCTCAAGTCTACGATGAACATTAGGACCAGCACATCCAGCCCAGTCTTCCAAATAATAACATACCAGGACGACCCTCCATTTTGTTATCTATGCACAAGTTCAGTGTTGCATTAACTAGAGAAACTGTAAATCTGATCACTTTATTCCGTCAGGATTTAGTTAACTTAGCGCAAGTCAGTTTAACATGACGGACACGTTAGTCACTTACCTCTGATTCGCACCAGCTCGCACGCACGCCTACCCAGCGCAGCATACCAACAAACAGGAGCTCACTAAAAACGGTGTAACATCAAATCGCCCAGACAGGAGAACAATGTCAGCTGCGTTACACATATACAGTCGAACTCAGTCTGTCTTTTACGGAGCTTAGTATTCTGATACTGGTCATCATCATTATCACAAAGACCTTGAGCCTGACCAGAAGGCACTATCGCCTGGCCGCCGCTCACATCAATAGTACCCGGAATATGCTGAAAGAAAAGGTCACTAAAAAGGTCAGAAACTAATGAAAGAGGATCGCGAGGAAGAACCAGAAGTGGTATGAATGCAGGTACACTGCGGCAATGCCATTACGGAGAGCGTTTCTGGCCAATGAATTAGGTGATCACGAAAACCCCAGCCAAGAAGGCGACACCTACCCACCGAATCAAACGCACCTTCATAGTCGAGAACTATGGCAATTGTCAGCTGGCGGTACGTGACTCTACTGTAGAATCTGGCAAAGAAAAAGTTTGGACAATATCTTCTCCTTCAGGATGAAACCTTGCCTGTTCTTTCATAATGTTTGCCTCTCGAGCGACAGAGTTGACGAAGTAAGATGGATGCCAGAGTCCTCCTCATCATCATCATCATATCAGCCATGAGCCTGACCAAAAGGTACTGTGGCTCGGGCTGCCGCTCACCTCAACAGTGACGTGGAATATCCTAGAAGAAAACGTTACTAAGAAGTCTGAGCAAAAGAACTAGAAATGGTATGGATGCAGGTACGCCATTGACTGCGACACGCCGCCATCTCGGATAGCGTCTCTAACCAGCGGTTTGAGTGATCACGAGGACCCCATCCAGGCAGGCGACACCTACCCACTTTACTCAGTGGAGCAGTCAGGGTTCTCATATTTCGTGACCACGTTGTCGCTTGACCACCACGTGGTTTCACCCAACTGTTGGTGGTCTCAGTATATAATGCCCGGTACGGTAAACGCTCAGCTGGCATGCGGAGTACGTGACCTAACCATCGCAGGCTGTGCAACGTGAGTAGTTGACCGATCGATCGCGCATCCCGAGCGTTCCGGAATACGCGCCGGCGAACTGCCGTATTGCTCACGCGATCAGTCCACTTAATGTGGGCTATTTGGCGGAGACAACGATGGTCAAATACAGCAAGCTTGTTGATATCTTCCTTGCGAACAGGCCACGTTTCCGAACCATAGAGCAAAACAGAACGTACACAAGCATTATATACTCTTCCTTTCAGCGACAATCGAACGTCTTTTCGACGCCACAGATGACGCAGGTTGGCAAAGGCAACTCGTGCCTTTGCTATCCTGATATCTCATCAGCAATATTACAAGCTGACGAGATAGTGCTACCCAAGTATGTGAAACTGTCCACAGTCTCAAGCGGATTACCTGCAATAAAGAAAGTAGGAGTGGAAATGCCCCAGTCTTGAAGTAACACACTGCATTTGAAGGTGCGAAGCGCATTCCATACAAACCAGCCAGGGTCCTAGTAATGACTGGAGTCAGCCTAGTTTCCCCAATTTTCCCAAGAGACCCGAACGTCTTTTTTGCGTGAGAACTGTTATCGAGTGACCCTAGCACAGAGGGGTGGTCTCCGTCATCCACACAACTTGAAACAACTGAGTCAAGACTTCTGCCAAGCCCTTCCCACATTCTTTGACAGATGTGGGCACGAGGTCATTTGACCTAGCAGTTTAATTACGATTGAGAGCCAAAATGAATCTGCGTACCTCAATCTTAGTGAGTCGTTCTGACCAGAGTGAAACTTTGAAAGTGTGTAGCGGCAACACAGTGAAAGCAAGAGGCCACTTAAACGGACTCTCAAACTGTTTCGTCCAACGCCCTAACTTCGTTGACTTATTATAGATGAGTGTGCCACCCGCCTCGTTGATAGCTTCATCAACAGGCGGTCGCCTGGGACTAGTAGCGCGAATAAGCTTGAAGAGTTTGCCGATGTGCCCTGAAACAAAAGGCGGTTTCCATTTCCATAACTTTTTTTATTAGCCAAGCCTGAAGATCGGTGATCGCGCCATACTTCAGCATCTTATCGGGTATTTAACGTCAAGGAATTCTCTGAAATCCGACGTTTGTTTAGCTCACGAACCATCGTGACACATACAGTAATAGCTGTTCCATGAATAGTCCGAGATTTCGGCCCAACTGCTATTAGGATCTTCGAGGTAACAGCTCTCTAAGCCGTTTGGTACTTGAGCTTTATCGACGACGTGCCAGTTTCTAAAACGATCAGCCGTTGCTGTCGGTGGGTTTGTTGCCCAACAAACGTAAGAACCAAACGGCGTGACCTAATCCCAAATATGTGCTCTAATGGAAACGACAGTCTTGAATAGGGCCCCGCCACCTATAACTAATAACAACGTGGTCTATTTGAAACCAGGCCTGATTAGAACAGGGTGTCATGTATAACAATGACAGACACGATGTCCAGAATTAGCGCTGCCTCAAAGTGGCTCATGCTCAGCGCACTGTTGCAACAACCGCCCGTCATTATCTGACAGATGTGATGTTATCCTAAACCTGCCACCTAAACGAGACTCCAACTCACCAAGACGGCCGACCTGGACGTTCATATCTCCGGCCAGAACGACTATATCAGAACCATGTGTCGACCGAAGGAGAGTGGCCAGATCCGAGTAAAATGCGTCCTTGACGCCGATGTCACTACAGTCAGTAGAGCATAGACAACACAATGAAAAGATCTCTGAAAGTTTTTCCTCAACAACTGGTTTTAGTAGAACTTGCTAGGCGGGCGGCACAAAGTTGACTAATAACACGAATCCAATCTACCAATATGGTTGTACCGCTAGGAGATACACCTACTCGAGCCTTACTGGTAGTGACAGCCAAGGAGTCACCCGAAGTGTATAACCAGTATCGGGTAGACAATGCAGGTGCTGTTAGTTTCATACGTTGACTACTGTCATGGATTCTAGTCTCCGAAATACAGCAGACATCGACATGCAACGAGTCTAACGTTCGTGCGAGAGCGGCCTGTTGACCTATCTGTTTTAAAGTGCGAACGTTGAAAGCACCTATATTAGATTCGCGTTCTAGGTCTAAGCAAGCAACGAAGGGGATCTGAGATGGGATGGTAAGAGATGGGACTTACCAACACTATGATTGATAATATCTGTTGTGGGACCTGTAGAGTAATTATCAGAAATAGGTCGGGAGGGGCCTGAGAGCTAAATTTGATAGGACAGTGGGGGAGGGGTCAGCAGTAGCATGTTTTCGCCTATCCACCCTGCTGTATGCAGCAGATAGGGCGACCCGGTTTATACTGCGAGACGGCCGATGCAGTATGGAACTGTTGGTGGTGTGAGTACTCATGATTGTGTACGAGCTAAAATATTGCCAGGACGCCCAGATCTAAACAGGAGAATAATTAAGATTCTCACTTAGACTATGGCTCAAAAGCCTGTGCCATAAAGCAGCGGATGAGTGACAGTGTACCAAAACGGATACATTTTCCTAAAAACGATGCCAACCTTCTTACAACACCCAACGTGGAAGAACAAGAGACTGCGGTTTGTCAAGCCTCCGCCTATTGGCCTGCCTGGTGTGAGCGATTCTGCCTTTGAGCGATCGTCAAACCATCCAATATAGCCCAATGTGTTATCTGGATGAGAAAGCCGCCACACTACAAGGTGCAATCTCACTCTGACGGCACTCCTGAAGAACGTCACTAGAACAGGTGAACGCCCGAAACAGTTGCCCAGGAACCCTCGCTCTGTTTGGAAAGTAGGTATACAGTGATGTCAACAGATTCACATAGTTCCCCGGAACACTCCTCTGTGAAGGTGGCAGTTCCAAAGGAGGTTACAGACAAACGAATCGACAGCAGGCTTTACGTGTAAAAGGATCAAGACCGTCGGCTGCCTATAAGAGTGCCGATGTTCCAAGGTGAAAATGTGATCAATACATCCTCTAGCAGACCGGAATCTCGCTTTTCTCCTCCTGTTTGACTTTCCCTGGGCTTTGTGAGCCGACGTCAATGTAAGGTCAGTGAGTAACTTGGACGCAACAGACACTAGACTGATGCCTCTGTGGTTGTCACATAGACTTCGGGACCCCTTTTTGAAAACGGGAATTACTGTTGATAAGCACCAATCACGAGGTACCTCTTCAGTTCCCAAACCGTCCAGTGGGGGTTTGTTACTTTTTTATACCAACCTCTCCTCCACCATCCTTAAAAATGGAAGGGGAGAGGAGTCTTCTTACATTTCAATAACTTAGGCACCAGGGCCACTTCTGTTTCCCTGCACAGGTCTACCTGAAAAGCAATAACTGACCATTCGGGTCCCGTCGTCCACATGATCTGGTTGAGGCCAGCTGAACTGTTCTTCAAAATGTTCAGCCCACCTGTCAAGTCGACGCGATTGGCTGTGATAAAGTAAGGCGTCATCAGCGAGACAGCTTCCTTACGGCTTTCACTGCCCGCGTCATTAAGTGCACTTCACAGACAACTCGGCCAAACAACGACAACATTCACGCCACTGAGCTCGATTAGCCGCCATCTCACCTAACGTCTCAAGCCACCGACTCTGAGTCGCGAGGGCCCCAGCCCGGGAGACGAACCCGACCTACAGTGGCCAACCCCTTCGTAAACGATTTCATTTGTCTACGCCAGGTCATCATCTGTCCACCTCGCACCTTGCGCCAGTCGGCCGCAGCGTCCGCAAACAGCTCGGTGTGGCAAACGACTAGCTGGCATCCTTAGTACATGACCTAACCATCTAAGTCTGTGCAAATGTAGCGACTGAACAAAAGAACTCGTTTGACAATCAGTGCCAAACACCCGCTTCCTAACCTCCTCGTTGCTTACTCGCTGGTGCCACCCGATACGAGCGATTGAACGCAGACATCGGTGGTCAAATACCTGGAGACGGTTCACGTCCTCTACCCTGAGTGGCCAGGTTTCGCTGCCGTAAAGTAATACAGCCCTCACTGTTGTCTGATATACGCGACCCTTAAGCTTTAGAGAAATACCTCTCTGTCGCCATAGGTGTCTCAGATTAGCGAACACCGCCCTAGCCTTGGAAATACGCGCTTCTATTTCATTCCCTACACCTCCGACGCACCGCTGATGCAGCTTCCCAGGTATACAAACCGGTCAACAATCTCCATGACTTCATTATCTAACATTAAATCTACGTGATCACAACAATCTTGCAGAAGCACTTTGCATTTTGAGGCTGCAAAGCGCATTCCGAAGTACTTAGCAGAACGCGAAATAGCGTCCAGTGTTGTTTGTGCCGCTTGAAAGTTGTCAAACAGCAACCTTATCGTCAGCATAATCAAGATCAGTCAGTCTTTCACCAGGTAGGAGGTCCACGCCGGCATCATTTGAGTGCCGCAGACAGTCCTCCATTATTTCGTCTATGACGAAATTGAACAAAAATGGCGAAAGGGGACAGCCTTGACGTACGCCGCTCCTGGTGCTGAAACTGTCAGACAGTTCACCGTAAACCCTAACCTGAGCTGAAGTATGGGAATAAAGCGCCGACAGTATGTTCACATACTTAGTCGGTATACCCGTAAGTGTAAGCGACTCTAGAAGTGTAGACCGATCCAACGAATCGAACGCACCTTTATAGTCGAGGAATACGGCAAGTGTTGTCCGGCGGTACACATGACGCCGCTCCAGAATTTGACGCAGGGTAAAATGTGATCCAT